>LR132239.1:0-37987 GCA_900634815.1 Paradendryphiella salina | reverse complement strand
AAAAACGAGTTCCTTCGTACATAGGCTTTGGAAGATGCGAGTCACGTGATGAGCACACCCTTTTCCTTCGCCCGCGCTAGCCCCAGAACTCCTTCAAATCTTCTGCCCGCCACTTAGTACTCCATCCCGACTGCGTTTCAATCTTATCCAGCAACTGTAAAATCGCCTTTTGCTCGCTCTCGTGGCTCATCCACTGTCCAGCAATCCACAAAGGCTGTATTGCGTTGGTCCACGCGCCATGATGGTCGTTGCTTGCCGATATTCCGCAAATCTGCCGCGCGTGCCAAAAGATGGATCGTGGCTTAGGTGTAGTTGTAATCCCAACCGGCTTGTGCCTGAGCATGAGAATGGACGCTGTGTGATGCAGTTGATTTCCCGATATAGCGGCAGGATTGCTATACAAGATCTTGGGGAAAGGCGATGCGGAGCTGGTGGTAGACGAGATGGGTAGCATTTCCGCAGGACGTGTGTCGTACCATGCCGAGACGTGGTTCCAAAGCTTCGTCCATCGGGCTATGTATGCTTCATTCGCGTCTTCTGGGCCACGTAGCGAGGCGCCGACGCGACCGGCTAGATTTGAGTGGAAGGAGAGTAGCTCAAGTATCTGAGCGCACAAGTAGACAGCCTCGCATGCGTGGGCGTTGTACCCGTTGTTCGCTCGGAAAAGGTCCACGTCAGCATCAAGATCCATGCCCGTAGCCCAGCGCTCAACAGGTATGAGGGTTTTGGATGATGCAATAAGCCCACCACACACGTCCATACGCGCGAAACACCAGAAGAGGGCTTGGTCGAGGCCACCGGAGAAGCCGTTGATTCCGACCGCTTCAATTAGATGCGCGCAGCCGTCCAAGTGTTGATGCCACGCTTTCGCCGAACTGCTCTGCATTTCCAGTACGCATAGGACCACGCATGATGCTATTACCGGTGTGCTGCGCGTGTGCAATTGTGGCAAGATGAGTTGTATGGCAGTTTGGTATAGCGCCAGACTGCGCTCTATATGTTTGCTATGATTCTTCCGCTCAAGCTGACGCGCAGATAGTGCCAGCATGGAGTACCTCAAGTGATCATGAGAGCGAGCCAGTATAGGAAGCGTGTGTTGAAAGTGGCGATCACTATCAAACTTGTCGATCCAGGGGGCAATCTCGTCGAGCCAATTTTTCCATAATGCAAACTCTTCTTCATCGGATAGTGGAAGTGTCGAAGATTGTGTGAAGCTCGGACCGTCGCTAAGGACAGAGTCAAACGGAAGCTGTGTACTACGTCTTCTTGCTACCGGGTCCAAGTTCATATCCACGGACCATATTTGTGCGTCCCTTGAGTGGTCGGGCGACCCTTCCCTGGTAGGGATGTTTGATCGGACTTCCTGTATGAGGTGGTTTCGAAACGTCGAATGTGCGTCGAGGTATGCTGATCCTGGAAGAAAGATACTATCGTCCAACAAAGCGGTAGCCACTGGGCTGTTCCAAATCGACTCCATCTCAGCTGGGGTGGGCATATGGCCATAGCTGTGAGATTGAAGTTGATTCAGGTCATCTCCAACGTTTGAGGATAACGTGTTCTGCTGCCAGCATGAATTATCTTGGAAAGGGACGCTTTGACCGTCGGCCGTGGAAGGGGACAAATCATCAGAAATAGTAGCTTGCCGGCTATCGGATTGATCGGAAACATCAAGATCATCTCTCGGCTCTTCGTGTTGGTAATCCCGTATAACTTCTGCGGTGACATCTTTGATCCTGAAGCGCGCTGGTGGCCGTCCTGGGGGTCGATGCAACGCCGATGGCTCAACTCCCAGCGCGTTCTCGGCCCGGAAGGTGAGACGAGACGCCCATTCACATTTCTCGTCTTTGGCACTGCAGCGCGAACAGGTCGGCTTCACTTCATCGCATTTCCGCCGTTTGATCTTGCAGTTCAAACAACTGAAGATGAAGTCAGTTCATCGTGATGGTTTTTAGCTGCGTACAACACTGACCCATGTCGCGTTCTTACCCTCTTCATTCCTTGCTTTAACGGGCTACCATCATCCGTCATTGCCTTCTGAATAAGAAGACTATCGAAGGACCGACCCTTGGTATCGGAAGACTGAGCCTTGATAAGCTGCGTTGGTTCAAAGGGTTTGTACTTTCATAGGGCAGGAGAGATGCAGATCAAGCTACTCACTAGTCCAAGGGACGCCATGTGGAGACCCCACATCTCGGCCGCATCACGCGTCGCAGTACAGTGGTCTGGAAGACTTGTAGTTTTCGGTATTCCTGACCATCACGACGATGGCCATGGCCGGCAGCGTTTAGTCGTGATGGTGGCACGACTTTAAACATTGTTTTTCAATTCCGAAAGCGCGCGAGCAAACGCGTCAACAATCTCTTTCAGAGATGTCCAATCAACTTTATGTACATGTAATATTTAAAGATGGACTGTGCTTTCTTCTGACCATCTCATCCCATCTTTGCAGTCTCAACCATCTCGGCATGGGGATCCATGGCAATATCTGCAACGCTCAGCCTTCGCGCGTCGCCAGCTTCGCCCCAGCTCTCCCTTCCAATGCATGGATACCTTGCCACCTGTAAACAGCCCGTCAGTGTTTTCCAGAGAAAGTCCGCGTGTCTCTGAGTAGAAGAAGTAGATCAAGGGTATGAAAAAGGCATTGAAGACACCAAAGTATATATAGGTACGCCATCCGATACTGTTGATGTTCACAGGGGTTATCTCTACTACGAGAAATGTAAAGATCCAGTTCGGAGCTGTGGCAAGAGCTGCAGCCCGAGTACGGATGGCGAGCGGCGCATATTCGGCGGGTAGAAGCCAAGGGATAGCGAGGAGGTCGATAGCGAAGGAGTTGAAGAAAAAGAGCATAACGATGGCCACAATGCCCGCACTTTTACTTCCGTCCACTACGGTGCTTGCCAGCACGGCCATACCTAGACGCAAAAAGCCAGCATATCTTACCCCTCTTCTCAGCCGTATAGCTAAGACGTACATGCTATCTGTCCTGCAGCCGCGAAGAGTGTTGATTTCCAGCGTTGGAGGCGCTCAATGATCCAAATAGGGACCAAAGAAGAGAGGAAGTAAGCGATGCCGTGGAACCCGGCAAGCAGCAATGACAGGTCTCGGGAAATACCCACGGACTGCTGAAAGATGACCGGAGCATACTAAAACGGTGTTAGCAAGTCTGGTAGCGGGCACATTCGTCTGGCAAACTCATCACATATGTGATGAGGTTGTTTCCAGAGAGCTGTTGCATGAACTGGCCGCCTATATCCAGTGATTTCCTGTAGAGGAACTTCTGCTCTCCATTCTCCAATCTGGTCTTGAAGCTTCCTCGCGCTTGCGCTGCGCACTCTCCATGGACGGTATTCTGAATATGGGCGAGATCGCGCCTCAGCATCTCATATTCTGGGTCAAGATGTCTAGCGTTGCTCTCCACCGCCCATAAGATGTGTTTCGCCTTGTCGATTCGGTCGTGCGCGATGAGACAAGGTGGCGACTATGGTTCGATCAGCGATGGAAGAGAATTTGTAGAAAAGAATTACAACTCACTTCTGGCAAGAACAGTACTCTGAAGAAGGTGACTATGGCAACCAGAGTTTGCAGATCGAGACGAAACTGGAACTATGCAACGCTCGAAACGTAGGTCTTGCCGGAATCCACCCAATAGCTAAGCATGACACCGAAGATATTAATGGCCAGCTCAATGCAAAGCCTTTTACCGCGATCGTTGGCTTTCATAAGTTCCGAGTACCAAACAGCTTTGGAGTGTCAGCTCAACCACACCACAGTCCGCAACAAACAAATCAAATATGCCTCTTCGAAAGACCCACTTACCTATCTTGGTAGGAGTTAAGCCTCTACGGGTAATTGCTAGGCCTAAAGAGGTAATCAATCAAATCAAATATGCTCTCTCCGGACCCACTTAATTGCTTGTTGCGGAGTCTGAACCACACCAAGAAGCATCTTATCTCATACAGAGCCACAACCGAGCCTTCTAGCGATGCGCTGCCGTTGCCATTGTTCGTGATATCGATCTCCGGGAATATTCGTGTGAAGGCAATGCCGGTCAGTTAGCCTGACATAACCCCTTAGTCATAACCAAACAAGAGGAAACCCGAACCTGCATTGGCTGTGATGGCCCAGTTCAGGGGCCGTCTGATAAGGTATATCATCGCGAAATGAGACCGGTATTTTGTTCTAGACGATAACAAGGAAATATTGAGAGATGGCAGACAAGAGCGGAGAGAGGTCCCTTGTTGTGCACCGCCATGCCGAAGATGAAGGGCCTTGTGCGCAATTATATGCAAATGGTTCACGATACACACACTCTCAGTGCGATCGTTTCATGGCTTTTTCTGTGGCTTAATGTTGGCACTGGAGAGCCCCGGGTTCTACCGCAAATTGACCAAGTCGAATGGCGTTTCAGATTGGGCGGTGATGGTCCGACATGAGCAGTTTCCCAGTAAAGAAAGCGTTCGCGCAGTCAGACTGTAGTGCGCGTCGCGCTAACCGCAGTGACGGTATTCTTGGCGGTGGTAAAAGCTACCTATCTCGCTAATGCAGTTACTATTTCCCCCTCGGGGAGTGGTACGAACCCACATACCCCAGTGTGAGCGAAGCAGCGCATCAACCACCGAAACGCATCTCTTGTTCGGGTCCATTTAAAAGTTTTGGATGGGCCCACGACAGACGCTCAACACAGTAGCCACACACGCAGATAAGCCTCCACTGTGGAGAATGGCGCTTTCGTTATCGCTCATGTACACATAGCAGCGCCCGCTGCGTGGCACTTCTACCACCGTTCTCTTTTCCCTTCTTGACAACAGCCACCTTCAGGTTCTATCCGGTCCTACCAATACTCAAAATGTCTCCTTCAGCAATTGAAACCGTGACAAGTGTATTGGCGCCCAACACAACACGCACATCGAGTACACAAACACCGGCAATGTTCTCACTCACAGGAAAGACAATAGCAATTACCGGGGGTGGAAGAGGGCTCGGAATAACACTCGCAGGTGCTGTGATTGAAGCGGGTGGCCACGCAGCCTGCATGGACATTCTCCCAGAACCAAGCAATACAGAATGGCAAGCCCTCCAGAAGCTCGCGAAGCAAGTCGGTACTACAGCGACGTACCGCAAATGCGATGTCACGAGCGAAGCGGAAGTCACTCAAGTTCTAGAAGAAATATCACAGGACAGTGATGATCATGGAGCACCGCTCAACGGCATGGTCGCCTGCGCTGGTATCCAACAAAGGGTTCCAGCGCTCGACTACGAAGCATCAGACTTTGAGCGCATGTTAAGAGTCAACGTCGTAGGCACTTTTATATCGGTCAAGAGGACTGCACGAATATTGAAGGACAAGGGGGTTGGGGGTTCCATCGTGCTCATCGCGAGCATGTCAGGTCAAGTCGCAAATAGGGTGCAATCTCCGGAAGTCGTTGACATAGAGTCGATCATATCTAACGACGGTTCTAGGGTCTAACATGCACCGCATACAACTCCAGCAAATCAGCCGTTCATCAGATGTGCCGGTCGCTCGCGCAGGAGTGGGGCCAATATGGCATCCGAGTCAATACTCTCTCACCAGGTGTACGAACCCTCTCCTCTTCATTAGTCAGTGCCTTGCTGACTCGCCCCATAGTATATCCGCACTGCAATGACGGACGAGCTACTCGCAGCCGACCCAGAAGTAGAGAAGATATGGATGGCCGGTGCGCTTCTTGGAAAATTAGGAGTACCGGACGACTTCAAAGCGCCGGCAGTGTTCTTGCTAGCAGAGGGCAGTCGCTTCATGACCGGTGCGGACCTAAGGGTAGATGGAGGCCATTGTGCATCAGCGTAAGTTGTGCTACTCATAGATAGCATTCTGCATCTGCAAGGATATCTCATAAGTCCTGCTTTCAATTCGCACGTTTATGATATTGGTGCCAGCAGTGACATGGTACATCAGCATCATAACGTTAGTTCGCTGCACCAATCTAGAAATCGGCCCCATGACAAAACAACTATCCTTTCAATCACATGCTCAACACCTCATTCAAAAAAAAAACAATCCCAACAACTTTCACCAAATCATATCAAGCATAAAAACGTGACAGAATGAAGAAGTGAAGGCAGCCATGCTATTTTGCTAATTCGAGTACTAAAAAGGGGGGTATATATCAACGACAAGAACGAATTCCAAAAACACTACTTCTAGACGTTCAAGGGAACAGGTCCTGGGCTGCAGCAGCAGTGGCCTGAGCCTGCGCCTTGGCTGCCTCATTTGCAGCAGCCATAGCAGCCGAAAGGTCGTTGTCTACCTTCTGCTGGGACGAACTCCCGGGCCGATTCTCACCAGTTCCTTCGCGCTCTCCTACCGCAGCAGCAGCCAGATGCTGGAGGCCGGCCATATTGGGTTCTGGTGGCGGACTAGCTTGCTCGGGGCCGTTGAAAGGAGGAGTTGAAGCTTTCTTCTGGTGCAGCAGATCCCTGATTGCTGTTTCCCAGCCTAGGCCGTCAGAGCTGCGATGAATAATCTGGCCATTGGCCAAGGCATCGCTCATTTCTTTGATGCTGGAATGTGCGTCTACTTGTGTCTCAATCCGGTCTGAAAGTTCGGTGAGTGAGGTTGCGACCAGTGCAGCGAATATGTGGTGTAATGGAGTTATCGCGCCGCTCATCAGGCTGTTGAGGAGTTCTCGGGTGACATGGAGGACGTCCGCTGAAGGTATGTTCTGCAATGAAAGTCGAGCTATAAATACTCGCAGATACAGCTGGGCTAGATGGGGAGGTGAGTTTCGCGTCAGAGTGGTTAGGTCAATGGACTGCTTGACTTCGTCTAGTAATCCGTTGAGGTACTCTGACTCAGCAGTCCCAGGTTTGAGCGAGGAAAAGGCGAAAGGGGCTGATGGCTCGACATTTGGAATGCTGCCCGCACGGTTTACATACGCAATTCGGCCCACAATCTGGGCGGCGCCTGTTGAGAGTTAGTTTGATCTAGCGGCATAACGTGTGAGGTTGTACTCACGGGCAAGATAATAGCCAACTTCTCCTAGGGCTGCATAATCATCCCGCGAGAGCGTTCCAGAGTAGCGTCGGATCATCATGTCCTTGGATCGACTTGAGGCGTGGAATCGGTCTAGGATTAGAGCAGTCCAGTATACGCGACGCGCTGTTTGGTACACTTCATGATCTTGCTCCTTCATTACCGTTAATGTTCTTGAGTCGTTGATGCCAGCATCGGTGATAGAGGCTGAAATCCTGGCCAGGAGTGCCGTTGTGCTTCCCACCACACCTGGCCCAGGCCGGTCCGACGCTGCGGCGAGTAGTATCATAGATTGGCAGTACACCAAATGATTGTAGAATTGCCGTGAGCTGTCTGTATCGTGGAGGCAGTAACTGGCGGCATCGACCGAAGTAAAGCATTGCTGTAACAATTGGTTCAGGCTGATTTCAATGGCTGGCAGAGCCTTGGAGGCAAGCGACCGGATGCAGCCCTCCAATGCCAAGAAAAAAGTCTCCCGTAGTTTTGAGGGGCAGTTGGTAAGTCGATTCAGTTGCGATTCATGGTGGGGCAGGACTGGTAATGTGGGGTGTATGATGTTATAGTACCTGAGGGATGGTTAACGCAATGCCGCTTTCATGTGAGGTAGCATACATACGCCTTGAGGGTTTCCTCATTGGAGCCTGTGATGAGACTGCCACCCAGATTCATATCGCCAAACGAGGTGCGTCGATTACCGTTGAGTGAGGACTCTTGGTTGCCCAACGCAGGCAAACCATGTGTATCGACTGGTGCTCCGTTGCCTCGATCCTGGCCAGTCCAGTTGGGTCGAGTGAAGGCGTCATGGAATCCTTCGCTCATGGAGTGAGTGCGTTGGCGCTTGAATTGGGGTGGGCTCTGCGTGTCCGGGAACGTCTGATCTCCCAGAGCGCCAAAGTCGAAGTTGTGCGAGGGATTTGAAGGATGGTGAATTTGGCTTTCAAGCGAATTGAGTCGATCTGCGAGCTCTTTGATATATCTGGACAGCGTTAGCAGTCTCACTCATAGATTGGCCAATGGAACTAGCTCACCCTTTGCTAGGACCACGCTTCATCGGCTGGCGGCTGAACTGGCAGCGCGCTCCTGTTCTCTTGCAACTGGAGCAAGCTTCCGGTCCATTTTCGCTAGTAGCATCACATCGAATCTACTTAATGTGAGCAGCAACCACAGATGGGAAGGCAAATATGCGCACCTTCTTCCGTCGGCATTCGTCGCAGGCGCGTGAGACCTTGGAGCGTTTGCGGCTCGGATCGTTGGGGTCGTAAGGATCGTGGTGCCCTTCTAGATTCATGACATGCTGCGCCATTTGCTGCGGAGAGTGAGTTGGGCGTGTAGGGCCCTGGAAATGCGGATGCGCGCCCATGGAAGGTCCCATGTGAGCCATCTGTTGGTATTGAGCTTGTTGCGGACCGGCTGGATGCATCATGTCTCCCCCTTCACGCAACTGTTGCAGGTTTTCTTGTAGGCGTAATTCGGGATCAGTCAACTGGTGTTGTGGGGCTGGTGGTGTGCCATTCTGGTTTGCGTATTGACCCGGCCCTCCGCCCATTTGCGCGTCGGGGTCCGTGTAACCGGCCATGGTAGAGCGCGCGTTGTCTCGGGAGTGACGAGCGAAGAGCGTTGGGGCGATGTACCGAGGCGCCAGTTGAGAGTGGTTACGCGATCGCGCGCAAAGTTGGTTGGCGTTGGAAGGCGAGAGAGACGTGCGGTCCAGAAGAGAGCGAGGGAAGTTGTGCGAGCTTTGCGATTTTTGCGCTAGCGTGGACCATGGCAAGAGAGGAGAGCTTCTCCATGGGCGTGTAGGACAGTAGCAACAACATTATGGTGGTGGTAGTATGCTAGGGCATTGACATGTCTTTTACCCGCAGCGTTGATCGGAAGCTACTGACTGGTTGGTAACGACGTGGTCGCTGTTCGGATTATCTCTTCCACCGTACGCTCCGGGACGGCCAGTGGAAGCACCATGCTCAGCCATCATCAGAGAACGAACTGGCTACAAGGAGCGGCTTCTATCACTGCGATGCTGGAAATGTCTCGAGAACAAACACATTTTACTCTCTTTCTTCCGCGGCTGCTTCGCAACAAGACAAGGGCATTTGTCTTGTGCGGCTCGCGCGCTCTACTATGCGAATTGCCCGAAGCAGCTTCACCTGGTCGCAAGGCGATTCCAAAACACGAGCTTCGCCTGGCTTCGCGGCTCGAGTAGAAGGCAATGAGTAAAGCCGAGATTGAAGCGCAACTTTCCGGACCGCCGAGTAAGGAGTCTGAAATAGATGTCCAACGCAGTCGTACTGGTAGCCACCAGGTACTTGCTAGTTACCCAGACTAGCGATAGTACGAGACCAGGACCAGCGCCAGCACTGTTCACATGAGAAGAGTGCAATGAATGCAACCCCAGGTACAAAGAGAACGATGCGCCCCACGGAGGAGGGTATGGGGTGATATACACTGCACAGGTGATGTACCTGAAAGTAACGGACGTGCTTGCTCTCAGATTGGACATGCACCCAACAGTGATGATCTCCATTCGGCAACGGGGCGGTCGCGGCAACAGAGACATGCTGACTCGACAAGCGAATCGCGGCTTGAATGAAACAAGCGGTGCGTGGAGTCTGGCATAACTTGAACAGACGGCTGAAGAGGCCAGCGCAGTAGACGACAGACTGATGCGGTGAGAGGGCGCTGCTGGCCCCAGGGTTTGCATGCAAGCGTGGGACTTTGGCGCTAATCAAAAGGGTCCAGCATTGCCTGTCGTCACCACGGCTGATCGCGCCTGCAGACTCGAGCAGCAAGGCCTGAGCGCACTTGCCGATGACGCTAAGCTCCACAGCCAATTACACGCACCGCAGGCCCGTGTGCCTTCCCTCTTAACCTGTTCCTCCCGCTCGCTCTTCCTCTCCCATCACTACCTCACCCGCACAACACCACATAGTATACTGGTCTGGTCGTTCCCAAGGAGCTCCGTCTAACGCTTTCGGCCAGCGCCTCTTGCGCTCGGTTCCCCTTTGATATCCACTCTCCACTCTCCGCTCTTCATCCTGTCGTCCTCGGTCTTCTCCACGGCGTTCACGGTTCTCGTCCAGCATACCATTGACCAAGATACCCTCTGGCGTTTGAATTAGCATCCTGATAACTTTGTCTTCTTTTTTTCTTCTTCTGTATCTTTGCCCTCCCCCCAGCGCCCACGCTGCGTCTGGCTTTATTTCCGACTATCTCCTTAGTCTCGAGCCCTGTTGGCTCTCTGGACTCCCACTATTCAGCTGCTTAAAGCCAGCTGCGACGACCGCACTCGGCCGTAAACGCCCCGGAATGCCTGTTATCGATGGCGAGAAATGGGCCTGCTCGTCCTGCATCAAAGGTCATCGAGTGAGCGGTTGCAACCACACTGGTATGGCTCTTGGCACATTGCGGCACACTGCCTTTAAGCAAGAGCTAACAGCGTCTTCAAGACCGAGATTTGCACCACATCAACCCTAAAGGTCGCCCCGTCAAGCAATGCGAGCACTGTCGCGGTGCGCGCAAGTCCAAGTCCCATCACGCCAAGTGTGACTGTGGCGACAAGAAGGACAAGGACTTGCACAAAGACAAAGGCGACGCGAAGAGTGAGCTCATAGCTGGCTTAGCCGTCTTCGAACCATTCTGACCAGACTCTAGCTCATGACAACCGTTGCCAGTGCCACTCGGGTGCAAAATGCTTGTGCGGCACCAAGAAAGAAGAAATTGACCTCAAAGTCGATACCACTCGACAGACGCTCCATGACGCCCGCGTGAAGCCAAAACTCACTGGCACTCACTCCGAGAGCCACCTCACCGTCTTCGCAAACGGCCACCACAAGCCTTGCCATCGCAACAACAACACTGCCCACGTCTCCGGCCTGCCGTACAAGATCCCGCGTCCCCATACGCTGCATGGTCATTCAGCATTTGCTGCTCTTTCGCAAGATAAGAATGCTCGCATTCAGCCAGAAGTGCCAAGTACACGGTCTATGGATACCTCGTCGCTGTCAAACATTGACTACCACACCATGTTCGGTTCTACCCAGTCGTCTGCAGACAAGCCCCTGCCTCCGAGTGTTGGCGGCAGTCTCGATACATTCGCATTCAACGACATGTTCAATAATCAGGCTGGTGTATTTGCGCAGGGCGGCGACTCACCCAACAGCAATGTCAGCGAAACATTTCCGAACCAGCAGTGGCCCTGGATGGCCAACTCGGTAGCACCCGTCAGCAGCGCATTTGGACTGGGCAGCCTGTCTACTTCGCCTTCGCAGGATTGCCACCCTAATCTGGACAACGACTGGATGGCGCCGTCTGCTGGCTTTGACCCGATTTGGTCGGCGACAGACCTTCCGCTTGACCCAAGCAAGTTCAAGGACGAACTGGCCCAGCCCATCTCGCACAGCGGAGAGTCGAAGCAAAGCGGTCCCGGACTTACTGTGGCCTCGTCGGTGCATTCGGAAATTGGAGAGACGGCCCTCTTTGGAGACCTGGACTTCAAAGCTCCTCAGTCGACAGCTAGCGAGTCACTGTTTTGGGAGGACACGCCCGCGTATCGCTTCAACACTTCGGTACCAAGTGAATCCATCAACGCGCCTGTGCCTATGGCTACTGCAGCACCCATGTCGAGTATGCTCAGCTTCGATCCTATCTATGCCAAGAGCATGACTGCTGCGCCTGCAACCATGGCGAGCACCACTTCACCTGATTTTGCCGACACAGCCGCAATCTCGATGCCTAGCAATTTTGAAGATGTTGTTCCCATGGACCCATGGCCTCTAGATCAGAGCAATGGTGCATTCAACGCGATGAACAATTTTGATCTATCTTCTTACACTGCCAACAACAGTTGGTTTTAGACGCCTGCGAGGGAACAGCAAACTTGTGCAGCTACTGTTCCTTTTGATGACGCGATGATTGATGACGCTGCTGGTGCGCGATGATACCAACGCTTAGGCGATCTCTATTCTTACCTTCGTTTGGCCTTTCCGGCCGTACTCTTTCGACCTCTGGTCGCCTGTGTGTATACTTTATGACCCGGCGCGAACCCTTCGCTATGCTCTGTGTTCGAAGTGGTCCTTACATAATTCCCCGTCATCGCCTTTGGTCGCATCTGACAGTGGAACTAGCAAGCAAGCACACGTATATACATTGTGGTAGTGGGTGGTGTTTTCTATGATTGGGTTGATTGCATGTGCGGCTTTTTCTGCACATGTATAGACTGGCTCTCCGGCATGGTACCATTGGGCCCTGAAGAAATTAGAACAAGTTAAACTACATTTTGTTCACATCCTACGTCTTTGGTCTTCGATTTTGGAGGCGAAGTTGAAGACGCTCTCAGCATGGGCGGGTGACGTCCTGGGCGCTGCACTGTGTGTGTGTGTGTGCCGCACGGCCGTAAGGTTCGCTGTTTCTCTCCACCAATCCGCGACGCCGTCAATCCAACGAGTTTTCAGGGCGCCCGGCCTCGCCCACGCCCTGCATGCAAAGCGCCGAGCAGCTGCAAGCAGAGATTTTCACTGCCTTGGGGTGATCGGTTGGTTGCCATGGATCGGGGTCATGGCTCAGTAAACTCGTAATTAGTCTCTCAGGTGTGCATAGCATGCACGCGGTGCTCGGCTAGAGGAGCCACAGATGCAACGCAACTACGTCGCCTCACGATGCAAAGGTGGATGCGCTAACAACCAGCGCTCCCAGCGGCTGTTGGAGGTCACAGGGGATCATTCACATTCCAAGAGCTGTATACACATACACACATAAACACACACATACCCAACAGCAACATGTGCCGCAGTCTTGAAAGCTTACTTAGGCTGCCCAGGCTAATCACCGTCGCCAGAGCAGTAGCTTGCGGCTACAGCACTCCGCTGAGCGCGGCTAGCAGAGCTCCCGTGGCAGGAAGATGACAGAGCGGCACAACCGCGGCCAATCCAACCCCCCACGATTAACGCGCTCGCGATCCGACGCCCGCTGCACAAAGCACAAAATGTGTGTTGCACACATGCCCAGACGCACAGCCTCCTTCGCATGCTCAACCGCCGTTTCGCAAAGGTGTGTCGTCGGCCTAGGGGACCGGTCGCCTCAGCATTCCTTCAACGCTGACGCCTAGCCATTCACTCAGCCAGCCCATGCCTGCTGATGGCGAGCCGCATGCGTACGTAGCTTCTACATCTGTCATCTTCATCTCGCCTCACAAACGAGTAGCCAGATACTTTTCATGCAAGAAGAATAAGTAAGCCGGAGAGGAGACCATGGCTCGTTCCTAATCTGATTCCCCCACACTCTCACATCCATCGAATCGAGACAAGCGGTACATCGATAATTTATACCGGCTCCCTCTTTCGGCCTGTTCACAACAACAAGCGTTCCAATGGCATTAATCACGCATGCAAACACGCCCTACTTAGCGAACTGCCCAACTTGCGAGTGTAGGCGATAATGTGGCTTTTTTCTTTCTTCTCTGCCTTTATAATCAGAAGATTTGGTGTTTTTTTGTACTTGTGCCCGTCTCAACACAATTCACAATGCTTACTGTGCATGGTGAGAAAATAGAGAACGACGGCGCCGCGAGGTAGCGATTTCCGCGTGCGCGTGCGCGTGCGTGCGACCGTCCGTCCGAAACAAAAGATAAACTGGAGTTCGGCTCTACCATCATTGCGCTTTTCCGCCGAATGGGCAGGTTCCGCACATGAGAACGTCTAGATGAATTACGATACGATATATGCCTTGTTCATCAAGCGCCAGCGATACTCTCCCCCTGATTCTTCCATCACGACATTCGCTTCCTATCCGTGTCTCTGCTTTCCGAACAAGTCAGGCCATCAGACCCTCTTTCGGCTACTTCGGAGCTCTGCGAGTTAGGTCGTCAAGTCACAGGTCCCTGGCCCCGAATTTTTAGCTTCTATTTGTGCGCTGCTACTGCTGCTGCGCATTGTCGCAATTCATATAGCAGTTTTGCCGTGGCGCGATGATGTCAGGTTAGGCTCAAGGTGGGGGTTTTGTTTGTTTGTTTGTTCCCTTTTGTGTCGTTGGCGCACGACGTGCCTGTGTATCAAAATTCAATGTTCTTTTGGCGCTTTCGGCAGATGCATCGGCTTGTCGCGTCGCATGGCAAGTGTGCAGGCCCCAAAGACAACAGAAAAGTTGTGTTTACTTTGGTCTTGGCGACATCGCGATTGCACATGATGCGATCGGGGGCTTGAAAAAGAAAAGTTTATATTCATCTAGGTTTTGACATAATTCACGTTGGGGTGTAATGCAAGGTGGAGAAGACTCCTAATCGCCGTCTCTCGTATCCTTCCTGCTTATTCCCGTTCCTGATGCTGGGGCCGTGTCATGCGTCCTCGCTGACATGACTTCTTGGTTCAGGTACGATGCACGCGCAAGCCAGGCGCATATCCAATCTGTTGACAGGGTAGATATTTATTCGCAGGAGGTATGAGCAAGGGTGGGACTGGCGGTAGCAGTACTCTACCCGGGTAAGCTGAAGATGCGAACTCAGGCTGTTGTGCAATACAAGTGCAACCTCAGCATTTGTCGAGAACCTCTACTAAAGCACACAAGCACTATGCTAACTGTTTTTCCTCCTCCTCCTTCTCTTCTTCTTCTAGTTCTTGGAACAAGTAAACAACATTTACATTAGACAGCATGTCCTACTTAAGCACCATCGCCAACTTCCAGCAAAACATGGCTTCAAAAGTCTCCATCACCCATTACTACAGCCCCTTCCATCCCTCTTCCTACCCCTTCCATTCCGCTCCCTCAGATCCCAGAACCGAGGAAAGAATCTCAGAGGGTAGGTATCCACCCCATCCCCCTCCCCCCCAAATGCGGCCGATGATCCTCATCGTACACAAACTCATCGAGTGTCGCCGCGTTTGGCCCTACTCGAAGTCGTCTGCCTTAGTCACCGCCCAAGGCTGATTTTGCAGGCTAGTTAGTGTACGCAGCGGCCCGCTGTGCAGCTGCATATACGAGGATGAATCTCATTTTCTTCGGTCAGCGAGGTTTGAAGGGAAGGGGGGGGGGGGGCGAACCGCAGGTTTGGTGGTGAAGCGGCTGCCCCCCCCTTTTTCAAGCCATGGTATGGGTGAGGCAGCAGGGCTCATATGAACGAGATGGGTCGACTTGGCGGCATCTACTTGGATCGCATTTGGTCTTGGTCTGGGTCTAGGAGGTGTGTGGGGAGAACCAGGGAGTTTTTGCACACTGCAACATCTAGTATTTTATCAAAGGGAAAGCATGCAATGTAGGACTTTGAACCGTTTTATGTTTTATCAGTTAACAATAGAAGCCATCTCCACCGTAGCCAGCCCTTGCCTTGTCATGACTGCGATGATGCTCTTCTGCAACTCTCATCTCAACGCCTCTTCTCCAAACGTATCCTGATACTCGTATGTAGCTGCCCAGTTAATGGGCTGATATCCGCTGAACAGGCTATCACCGAGTTGATATCCTGGTTTACTAAAGTAGGTCGACATGCGTCCCATGAAGACGGGTGGTGTATCGTAATCTGCTTCGTCGTAGCGAGGATCATATGGCATGGCATTGTAATTATTTTGGGATAACGAGTAGAATGAGGCGGATGCTGTGTTTATCCGTAAGTCTGTTCGCGGTGGTGGTAGAGGCGAGGTTTGGGTACTAGCGTTCGTGTATGTAGATCTCCGCGGCGACGGTTGTGAGAGAATCGGTGAGGTGTGGCATCCGCACGCACACTTTGACGGACCCATCATGACATTCAGTCGTGATTGGATGGTATTTGCTTTCGGTCTAGTATTTACAACGGGTACGCTCTGGGTATGCGCTGGCGTTTTCATTACTTGCACTGAAGATTGTGCGGTCGTTGATTCCCGCCCCTTCCCGAAAGTCGGCTCGAAAGTACCATGACCTCTTTCCTGTGGCAATAGCTCTTGATCGACTTCAGTGGCACTGGATCCTAAAGCACTCCACTGCGACATGTGTAAAGGGCGCGCTGGCTGGCTGGCCTGTCCCTCTAAAATGGTATCTCCTAGTATCGATATCTCGGAGTTCGTTCTCGAATTCGTATAGCTCAGGCTAGGCGGCCGACTCGCTCGCTGCGAGCTGATGGAACTGGACCTCTTACTCCTGCTCGTCGAGCTGATTGTACTATCAGATCGCGCACTTGTCCCCGATAACGGCCGCAGAAAGGAAACGGTTCTCGACCGTCTAAGCGCTTGTCTGTCGGATTTCTCTTCATCATCTGCCAAGGCTATTCTCTTGATCTCTGGTTCCTTATACTCCAGCTTTCCATCTTTATCTGACGCGAAGTACTCTTCACCGCGACCAAATACGACTTGAAGGGAGGCCAGATCGCGGGATGTACCGTCACAGGGGTACAGCCAATTTTCCAGTGCAGGTGGAAGGCCATAGTTGTCTTTTTTTTCATGTCAGTATATGATCTCCCCTTCCTTGGTGTATACACGGACCTTGCTTGTATTCTCCACCTTTGGTCTTCCAGCAAAGATAGTATCGCTCAAACGCTCCGAATGCGCAGACAATGAGATCGTCCAAGCTCTCGGGATCATTGGGATCTTCCGGTATCTCCCCTAGGCGTTTGTAGAGCCGAGTTGATGCGTCCATTGTGGTTCAGTCGTGTGTCGAGATGAACAGGCGTGGAATTCCGCGGTGTAGCCGAGTATCAATTGCAGTTGTTGACAAATAATGATTGTTAGATGTTGACCAATAACAATTGTCAGATTTTGACCTTAGATGTCCAGTGCACTCGCTTTATCAGCTAGATATAATTCGATGAAAGTCCGATAGTAGTCTCTGGGTATCTGTTCAGGCCGACATTCGAGCGCTAGTTCGGCCCATATCGCTATTATCTCTTTCGCAGTATTAGCACATCTTGCATTAAACAACAAGTGCTGCATAGAGCCTTCTCATCGCGTGATATAGTCTTGTTCTGCGACATTTGGCTAAAACATGCCGGAGGATGTGAAGCATTTGCGGCTCCCAAGTCGGTCGATGGTGGGTCGAGTTTCAAACTTGCCGACACGCAACGGCCGGGTAGACGGCAGACCCACTTTCTCCATGGACGCAAATGCTGGAACCCTGTACGATAGATGCTCAGATCTGTGAACGATCATGTCGAAGATTGTTACCGAGGGGTTTGGAAGGGAAAGTTAGGGTATGGAGGAAATTAGCGCTTTCCTCAATCGCACACGAGAAGTAGCGGACCCGTACATGATGAGTATGCTTACAAATGCGACATGTAAAGCGCACCCTATCCCTCCTGGTATTAACTAGTTCAGATCTGTAATGCCTACTAATGCCCAGATGTTAGTCAGAAATAGTGCGTTGAGGTATTAAGAGGCGTGTGTCGTGGAACACTGTGAGGGTATGGATTCTGGTACACTCATACAACATCGTCATGACTATCTTACGAAAAGACCTTGTCTCGGTTCCCTAGTCACTAACATCACATTTTAGAGAGACACAAACATTCTTGCAAGAACCCAGAATATCGCATTCGATAGCATCTTCTTGCGTCGCCATTTCTTTGTTTCATTTCCGCTCTTCTTTGCCCTCGACCCCCGCACCGGCAGTCCCACCACCCTCCTGACTAATTAGATCGTCGATTTCTCTGAAAAGCGTCGAAGTAGTCTTTTTCCCTGTAGTGGCAACCTTCAATCTGTTGTTCGCAGCAGCTGGAGCGATCTGCCTTCCAGGCTCATAGATGTTCCTGTCTCTGCCCACCACCCCTCCGCCTATCCTATTACTCATACCCTGATTACCTTTTCCAGTAGTCATTGTTCGAGCGAGTGTCAGGCTACGTAATGCCGTAGCGGGTTTAGTGGTTGGGCTGGGCGATGGACGGGCCAAAGAGGGTTGCTCCAAGGCTGAGCGCTCTCTTTGCGGACGACCGAAGGCGGGCTTTTGGGTGCGTGGTTGAGGTGTTGATCTTTGTGCCGAGATGCGAGGAGTTGAAAAGGATTTAGGTGCAATAGGTCGCTGTGAGGAAGATATAGTTTGGGGACCAGATACCGGTGGGCCTTCTCGTATAGACGTTGCTCGCCGTCGGGGAGGGGTTACTGGTGGTGAAACACGAGGATCTAATCTAGGGTTTGCTACCTTTGGTACCTGGGTACGTGTTGCCAGCGCCTTCGCTTGCTTTGCTTTCGATAGTGCTAGAGCCAATGGAGCTGGAGTAGGAGATGTCCGAGGCTGTGTACTTGTAGTTGGCTGCTTTGAATTCTCGTTTTCATTGGAGTACACAGAAGACGTGTTACTTTGAGCACGAGATTTGCGCTCATGAGATCTTTTCCGCACTTCGTCTTGAGGATGTTGTACCGCTGCCATGGCTTCGAATTTCTGTGCTTGGGCCAGGGCTCGCGATCCGCTGCTTCCCTTAAGCTTCGGTATAGTGCGCGTCACGTTTGTGGAGGAGAGCTGCAGCTCATCGGGTGAGGGATCTGCTTCAAGAGATGTTCCTTGTTCCTTATCGTCCGGCTTCTTTTGTATCTGTGTTGGCAGCGGAAACGGCCGATGTAGTACTCTCTCATCATCGAGACTTGACCTACTACCATCCTGTTCTATGGGGACTGTCGCCGCTGCCTTTCCCAGCCCACCTTTGGTAGTAGGAGTGTATGCCGGCGGCGGCGTAGCTGGTCTAAACATCAATGGCTCCACTATGGGCGGCGGGTTTTCAAAGATCGACTGGGGAATCTTCATCGGCCTATGCTGTCGCTTCTGCTCAGTGTCCATTCCAGAATCCTCATCTACCACTCCTGGTTTCGACATCACCGCCTCTGCAGCAAGCGGCTGATCGATTGGCGCATCTTCCCTTCCATCAACAGCTCTTTGAGTCGTTTGATCCTGCTGTCGCGTATCTACCTCTTTCTGAAACCGCTTTTCCTTTCGACTTAGCTCAATTTCCAGTACTCTTGTACCAGGCTCGAGCTTCGATCGTAACCCATCGTCTTCAAGGTCAAAGTACAATCCCCATAGCCCGGGCGCTTGCTCTACTGCACACCATCCCTCCCAGCTATCGAACGTGAGCCGCCGATCTTGCCTGGTGCAATCGAAAGGTCCAGTGAGGTGAGGTTGCGCTTCCGCGCGAACACCGTACTTGACTTCACATGTCTCTTTGTCGACATAGACCCAATTCATGATTGGGGCAGCATCCGTAATAGTTGTGACCAGGCCTTCATACTTGGTGTCCGGGTAAGGTAAGTAATATCCAGCGTAAGGATGGCCAAGTGGACTTCCATCCTCAGTACCAGTATCGATCTGTAACTTTCCATTCCTCAGGACGATCTGTCGACCATTTATTTCACGACTGCGATTAGATGACGTGACGCATGTTGCGATAAGGTTGCAGCGACGAGCGCGATGCTCTTCTCTTTTTTCTTTAGACTGTGACTGCCGTATTGCCTCTTGCGATCCAAGCAGGCCTGGGGCTGTGATGGCTGCTATCAGAACTGAGAGAACCATTTGGTGCGTGGTGTATTGAATCGGTGTCTGGAATGGACTAGAGCAAGGGGATCTGGCACATTCACCATCGTTGGCGAACCACAACCGACATGGTTGATCCATGTCACCACCACTGCTTAGGACCGACTGTCCCATTGTCAGCATGACCTGATACTCAGCTGATAGAAAATAACAGAGAACAATAACACCCAGGATTAGACGGTCACACCCGTGTTTCATCTGTAAGCACAATCCAACCTGCGAACCACAATCATGACTCGACCCGCAATGTCTACGTAGCCATTGTTGAGCTTCTCCTCTCGGCGATGGGTATGGATTCTGCGAGTATGCTGGTACGAGACTCAGATGATAACTGCCGATCTACACTGTAAAACGCAGGAATGCCACAGCAGCAGTTTCGGAGACGGCATAGGTAAGCGAGCTGCGCTGTTTAAGAACCTGCGTGCATCTGAGCATGTAAGGCAAACTTCGACCATCCAAAAAAAAAAAGACAGCACATTTGATCTGCATCTTCACAGCTTACCCATTCTACGATCGGCCTGGAGCCCATTAAACCTGAGCAAACCGCCGAATTCTTTATACCAACTTCTCGACCTTTCGCTTCCAACGTCAGCATGTCTACTATGTTCGTTGAGAATTATCTGGGTTTCTCTTCACCTACTGACTGCTGCTAGGGACTCTACTACGCGCCCAGCAGGGTATGGCTCCGACATAGAAAGTGATGGCCAAGCATCGGGTGGCCGCAAGATCTCTGCCAATGTTGGCCCCGTGCCTTCCTCCGCTACCCTCAATCGCCCAGCAGGCAACATCATCAAAGGACCTGTCGACGACAACGGCAAACCGAAAGACGCCGCATTGTTAGTTGGAATCAAGCTCGACTTGGAGGCAGAGATACACTTGACAGCAAGGATACGTGGAGATATTACGATTGGATTGTATTAAGCTATTTGCGCAATGCGGGAAGAAGTATGAACTGGACGTCGCCAACCAGCGTGGACGGGATGGTTGAAGCGGGTAACCAAGAGATCATGGTGTATCGGAGCATTCTCACAACCAATATTCTCCTTGATAGAGAAGCCGATAGCTAGAATGAAAAGACTCTTTCCCGAACCTTGGCATGGTTGCATGCACGTTTGCAACGTACGAGAACACGGACTATCAAGACATTATTGTCAAGCACTGCGATGCTGATAAGAAAGTCAGCACTTGAAAGACAATTGCGTTGCGAAATTCTTCCGAAGAAAGGTGCCGATCAGACTCATGCCGTGTCACCGGCAGTTATCACCATAGCCGTAGCTCGGTAGACCGTCGTGATAAATTGAATGTTCATCTTAGGAAGAAAGGCGAGGTAAAGAAGGGGTGAACATACATTACATGTACATTTCACACATACGATAATGCAATAGTTCTGAGCAACTCATCAGTTGCTGTTCCAAAACGTCGTGTTGCTGGATGAGCAAAAGTTGGTGCAGATCAGACGTGACGGTTCTCGTCGTCGCCGGAGCTTGGACATATGCTTGTCTTTGATTGTGTCGTTTCATCATTGCGGAGTGGGGTGTAGGTGTTGAGCGTACCATTTTTTCGTGGAGGCATCCTTCCTGAAAATCATGTCAGCAAATGCCCCTTCAAAACGTTAATCGAGAAGATGATGTGAGGCAAAGGGGATCAGTTGACATGAATGGATATATTTTGATTTAAGTCTTCACCGGGCGAACCCGTCGGACTCGTCATCAAGTGTTCATCATTTCGCAGGGTCTGGAAAGAGGAGTTTGTGCTTACCGTTCACCTTCGACACTGTGCTGCTTGTCCCAGGCTGCTACATTATTAGCCAATGCTCAGCTATACTATTGCAAGTGTGCGAGATGGCGAGACGCGATCAGTCGGCGAGGTTTCTGAGGCCTGCCATGATAGGCATATCCGTCAAGAATTGTCGGAGCCCAGTGCCGTATCATCATGCAGTGTGGTTCTCGAGAAATGGGAAGAGCATACCGGTCCGTTCGGGGGAGTGTCTGTGCGAGGAGCATGTTAGCATAATGCTACACGCAGAGTGAAGTAAAGTGAGGTGTATGAGTTCCAGATCAGAATCAGCCTTTTTTATCGGCACTGGCCGAAGCCTTGGTCGGTAATTTCCAGCGTGCCGAAGCACAACAGATCATCATTGGAATGTTAGGGTGGTGGGCAAGAGAGTTACGTACCGAAGACACTGTAAAACAGCTAGGACTGGCTGGGCCAGAGAATGCTACAATCAAAGTGAATGCAATTCATCATGCGCCAATTAGCAGACACGTATTCCTAGTGCTAGTTAGCCAGATGGGTTCCTCGAACATGTGGTACAACAATGTCGAAGCAGTCGCGATCAGACTGACGTGCAAAAGTTTGAGTTTCATTCCCCGAAAGGTCAAAGACTCTAATTTGTTTTTGGCTTTGTGAATCATCATGAAGATGCAGGATGAAGAGGGTGGGAATGCAGTACGTACCAAAGTCAAATCGTTCTGATAGTGAGACAGTTAGATGGCGCAGTTAGTAAAGTATCTTGTACAAGCAACAGCGTGTCTTGTCACATTGTTCATGGCCATCGCTTCACTCAGCGATAGTGGTGTGAGGAAGAGAAGTTGCAGGTTGCTTGAGAAAAGTTAAAGCTACGGAGGTTGAAGCTAAATTTTCCGCTCCGTTAGCGCGTTGGTGACTAAGCGCACGTCACGCGAACTGCACAGGGCCCGTGGACGTTCGAGCGCCGCAATGATGCCAGTGGTAAGTAACGATATTAAGCAGCCGGTGATTACTCCTTTCGATCCAGGGCACGGTGGTCGCAAGTCGGTGCATATAGTAGATTTAATTTCGAACTATCATGGCGCACAAAGTGCATATCTCCTCATCGCTCTGTGGTGCATTCTTCCCACATTGACGCCGACGCAATGGTCATGTCCTACTCCCACGAGCGCCGTTTCATGACGGGGGAAGATACTATCGTGACCCGGGTATGTACATGAAGTCATAAGATCTGAAGGTCGTGGGGCATGGCGCGCACAAAGGCCGCGAATACCTCGGTCTGTACATCCAACTTTCGATATGGAAGGCACAGGACGTTGACAACGCTGCAAACAGCAAAAAACAAGACTGTCTTCTTTCATGACGCGAAGATGCGAACATTCAGATCGACGCATCCTGTCGCGATGACGCAGCGTATGCCTGCTTTGGTAGCATCCTCCTCTTTCTTCTTGCTCACACCGTTTGTTGTGCCATTGGGTGCCTCCCCGTTTACAGGTACATCCTTGATGACGTTCGGTGCCCATCGCATACAGCTAACGAAATGACCATGCGCATCGGTGACGGTTTTGACGCAGCGACCTTCTTGTGTGAGATCCCAGCATCGGATGGTCTTGTCATCGCTGGCGGATAGCAAGTACTTTCCGCCGGGATGGAAGACTAGCGATCGTATCCAGTTATCATGGCCAGCTAGCGTCTTTATCAAGGTTCCTCGTCCGTCCCATATCTTTATCGTCTTATCTCTCGATCCGGTTGCGATATACTCGGCGGAACTGCTCAGTGGTGGTGGCTTCTTGAGACCGGCAAGAGCGGCGAGATTGGCGTAAGACACGGGGGGCGCTATGGTAACGCATTCGATTACATGCTCGTGTCCGAGGAAGGTACATTTCGGTTCGCCTGAGCTTGCGTCCCATAGTCGAGCAGTCTGATCGTTACCCGCAGATAGCAGCCACCTCCCGTCAAAACTGGGCGCAACGTCGCGTACCCAGTCGGCATGCCCTCTTATCGTCTTTACACAATATCCCGTTGTAACGTCCCATATCCTCAGTGTCTTGTCTCGGGAGGCGGAAACGAGCAAGTTGCCAGACGAGGGCGAGCCTGCTGCCCCACTGGGTACGAATCGAATGGCAGAGACTGAGTGGTCATGACCAGGGAGTGTGCGTATGTTCTTGTACTCGTCTGAAGGATCCCAGAGTTTGATGGTCAAGTCGCTTGAACAAGATGCCAGGAGTGTGCCTCCTCTCGGACCGCCAAAGTCAACGTCAAGCACGCCCTTGGTATGTCCTTTGACCGTCCTCTCGAGCTCTCCCAACTCCCAGTCCCAAATTTTGATGGTCGTGTCTTCCGAGCCCGAAGCAAGTGAGGAGAAGATGGGGTGAAAGGCGACACATGTTATGGGTGAGCGATGCGACTGTAGTGTATGTCGTGCTGGGGCTCGCGGCAGCCAGCTGGTGGGGTCCTGGTTCCTCCTGAGGAGGGAGGTGGGCGTAGTAGAATCCAATTCGCTCTGGAGGCTCTGGTTGCGCTGCTCGAGTTCCAGCACCTACACGACATAAGCATGATACCTCAGTGTGCATAGTGGCGCGCAGCTACCTTTTTCTGTAACCGCACTACGCTCGTCCACTTCTTCTCCAGCAGTCCCTCGTACTTTTTCCGCGTGGCATCGTCGAAATTGTCTGATACGTTTGCTTCCTCGCGGAAAGCGTCGGCCGTCTTTGGCGCAGAAATGACACCTAGATATGCTATGATGGCCTTGTGCCTGACGAGTTGTCAGCCGTGGGCTTTTGTGCAGTGGCCGGCCATGTGGTGCAGTACTCACAACTCCTCCGCTTGCCGGTCGGTGAGTATCGCGCTCATGGCGAAAAGACTAGCTCATACGCGACTGTCGCAGGATTCCACCATCTATGGTGATGCTGATTTGGTAAGTTTATGGCAGCCGGTGCGGAGCTTGTGGGTGGGCGCGGGGAAACCGCGGCGGTGAGCAGGGAACAGGGACTGGCGGGGTGTGTGCTTGGGCGCAAATTGAGGGAGACAGCAAGCAGCCACGAGAGGATAGCGATTGTGCCGAAGCAACGGACAGATGAGGAGAGAATGCTGCTGTGGATGTGTGGGCGGGCGGCGGTGTGTATACCTACCTCATCTGGGCTGCATTCGTGCGAGTGCAGGGGTGGGTGCCGGGAGGGATAGACGTGTTGCTGGATCAACGCCCAATGCACATGCGATTTACATCAGCAGCCAGACACCCACTCCGCGCCACGACACACGCATCGGTTGTCGCTACAGAATAACCTCCTCCACCATCATTCATGGTCTCGCCCAATCCAAGTCTTGCCTTGACATAGACAATCGCCCGCTGACATCATCTGGTACGTCGACGCCGCTCCGTCCTCCCGCCGCACAAGACTCGGTCCGCCCATGTTTTCTCTCCACATGGGGAAGCAATGCGCGCTCTAGTGCAGCCTCTCTCACCCTCACTGCCCATGATTGCGACTGATTTTGTTTACTAGCTTTGTTTCTTCCCCCCCTCATATATACATACATACACAAAGCACCACGACATAATCAATAAGCACACGCCATGGCCGACGAAGAAGACTTCAGCTCGCTGCCGCTGCCCGATCGCTTCACACACAAGAACTGGAAGGTGCGGAAAGAGGGATATGAGGCCGCTGCCAAGGAATTCAGCCTTGCCGCCAGCGAATCCGACCCAGTCGTGCGCCAGTTCATAAACGATGCGAGCATATGGAAAGGCGTAGTGGGCGACTCCAACGTCGCCGCGCAGCAGGAAGGTCTCGGGGCGCTGTGCGCCTTCCTCGACATAGCGGGGCACCAGGGTTGTACACGGTAAGTCGACGTGTGGCTTCTCGCGAGGAGGGGCTGCTGATCGGATACCTAGGACGCGCGGAATTACCATCGCGACCATTGCCGAAAAAGGATTGCCCTCGACGCGACCGGCGGCCAAGCAGAAGGCACTCGAGGCGCTGATGCTATACATTGAGACCGACAAACCGGATCCAGTCATCGAGGAGCTTCTCCCAATCCTCGCACACAAGCAGCCCAAGGTCATCGCCGCAACATTAGATGCCCTCACCCAGATCTACCATGCCTATGGCTGCAAGACTATCGAACCCAAGCCCGTCCTCAAGTCGCTACCCAAAGTCTATGGCCATGCGGATAAGAACGTGCGCGCAAAGGCGCAAGAACTGACTGTCGAATTCTACCGATGGCTGAAGGAGGCCATGAAGCCGCTGTTCTGGAACGACTTGAAGCCGGTACAGCAACAAGATCTCGACAAGTTGTTTGAAAAGGTCAAGGACGAGCCTCCGCCAAAACAAGAACGACTGCTTCGTTCGCAACAGGCTGCCAAAGAAGCCGCAGTCGCTGCGCCCGGTGGAGAAGAGGAAGAGGAGGAGGAGGAGGAGGCCGCCATTGACCTTGAACCCGAATACGAAGCCGTTGATGTCTTTCCCAAGATTCCCAAGGATTTCGCCGAGAAAATAGCATCGTCGAAATGGAAGGACCGAAAGGAAACGCTTGATGATGTTCAGAAAGCCCTTGACTATCCCAGGATTGCCGAAGGTCCCTTTGACGAGTTGGTCCGTGGATTCGCGAAGAGCATGAAGGATGCCAACATTTCAGTCGTCATCACAGCCGCAAATTGCGTCGAACTACTCGCAAAGGGGTTGAAGAAGAGTTTCGCCAAGTACCGCAAAGACGTCATGAACGCTATGATGGAGCGCCTCAAGGAAAAGAAACAGACAGTCACTGATGCCATTGGGGCTGCTCTTGATGCGTCCTTCGCCTCCACCAGTTTCCAAGAGTGCCTAGAAGAGATACTGGAATTTTTGAAGCACAAGAACCCCCAGGTCAAGCTTGAGTCCTCAAGATTTCTGATCAGATGTCTAAAGAATACTCGCGAGGCCCCCAACCCAGAACAGGCCAAAGCCATTGCTGAGGCTTCTACAAAACTGCTCACAGAGTCGCAGGAGGTACAACGAGCTGCTGGTGCAGAGACGCTCGGAACGCTGTGGAAAATTATGGGAGATCGCATCATGAATGCCCATCTTGACGGGCTGGACGAGATCCGCAAGACGAAGATCAAGGAGTTCTTTGATGCTGCCGAAGTAAAGGCCAAGTACAAGCCAAAGGCTGCCCCTCCACCCAAGCCCGCAGCTGCCGCACCGACGAAGAAGCCACTGGGCAAGCGGCCAGCGCCTGGCGTGAAGAAGCCTGCACCTGCAGCCAAAGCCCCTCCGCCACCACCTGCCGAAGAACCCGTCGCGCCCCTTGAGCCAAAGCCGACATCAAGGCCTGCTGCGTCCAAGCTGGGTGCTAAGCCTGGTCTTACTGCGCCGTCGAGACTGGGAGGATTGAAGAAGCCAGGCTCTGGCATTGGAGCACCTTCGCCACGGAAATCCGTTGTATCACCTCCCCCCGAGGAAGACGCGCCACCGCCACAGCCCAAGTTTGGCGCTGGTCGTGGTCTTGCAGGTCGACCTCTTGGAAGGCCCGTTGCCGAGCCTGCTGCTGCTGCCCCAGCCCCACAAGCGCCTACCGGGCTAAGCTTGGTGGAGCGGGCCGAACTCGACGAGCTGCGTGCAGAGGTCGAGCGAGTCCGCAGGCAGAACGAGGATTTGCGTGGGGAGCGGACTAAACTCACTTCGCAGATTCATGAACTCCAGAACCAAAACGCTCAACTCATCGAAGACCACACACGCGACGTGCTTTCGATCAAGGCGAAAGAGACACAGCTCGTTCGTGCTCGCTCAGACTTCGAAGCGTCTGAACAGACTGTTCAGAATCAGCGTCGAGAGATTGACCGATTGAAGCGCGAACTTAGTCGTCAAGTACGAGCCGCTTCTCCACCCGTTCCAGACATGGCCGATCAAATCTTTTCCGACAACGCCAATGGCCACGGCGCACAGTTTGGTGACTCCGGATACGGCGGCCGAGGCATGCACGCTAGAAGGGAGAGGAATCTTGCTGGAGGGCCCGGCAGCCCTGGCGGCGATGGTAAGGAGAATTTCGATTCCTTATCCCGCCCCAGCAGTAACTTGAGTGGCAAGCTGAGTCCCCGAGCAGATGCTGCTTCTGGCAAATCTTCGTTATCATCCCGTGGAGGCGGTTGCATGAGCCCAGCAGAGAATGGCGGCGCTTCTAGGGGAGGCTCGCAAGCTACTTCGGGCGCAGAGAGCTGGAAGCGTGCTGCAGAGGTCACTCAGAACTTGAAGCAAAGAATAGAGATGATGAAGGTAAGGCCATGTTTTTCTGTTCTCAAGTGACAGGACTGACACGACGTGCAGGCCAAACAAGGGATCGGAAGGCCACAATAATCTTTGGTTATTTCCAATGTTTATTATGGGGGGTGCATTAGTAGGGCTTTGCGGCTCATCTTGGTTGCGGACCCAGCAAGCACTTTGTCCGTGAGCATTTTCAACGGCGTTGGGTGGGACTCGGAATGTGCCGATGTGATAGTGATAACAAGGCACATGGGCAGGATAGAATGGGGACGCGCTCACCGTCCAATCTCTAGGCTAGGGCCGGAGAGGTATTGGGCTTTGGAGGTCGATTTTCTTCTGCATAAGATTCCCCAAAGGCTTGTTTCAGTCAGCTTCGGTCGGACATTAGCATCATCGATGGAGTTACTGCTTCTGATCCTTTTTTGCCCATCCATTCCAGAAGCCTGGGCCAGTAATGGCTCCAATGTAGGGTAAGCCAATGCCGCGTACCAGACGGCTGGGAAAGACAGCTGTGCCGCAAACAGTATCCTTAAGCGGAGGATTGATCGCAACATTCTTACATGCTCCTGCTTTGCAGAGTCTTGTTTGAACATATTTCTCCGTACTCTTTGTTCCTGCTGCACTGGACTTGCACCGAATGCGCGGCACGCGTCGTATCTCAATGTCATCCGTCATGGACCCTGGGCTGTCGCAGCGCACGAAGAAGACGCTCCAGGAGCTCGTTCCTGCGTTTGCAGCAAGCGCCCCACCACCGCAACAGATTGGTCTTTTACCAATTGATCTGTCTCGCGCGCTCAACGAGGCGATCCATCCCGAGCTTCTAGAGTTCTTCAAGAGCACTGTCGAGGATAGTATTACAAGCGAGGTTCGTAGTGGCATACGTGTGTGTGTCTGCGACAAACGTGGTACTTTGGGACTGATGTGACTCGAACAGGCGTTCGCAGCACCGGCCGCATCGCTCAACGGCGGCGATCAGCGACTCCGCGACGCACTAGCTGCCTTCTTCAACACCTGTTTCAATCCCATACATGCGGT
This sequence comes from Paradendryphiella salina, assembly GCA_900634815.1. Taxonomy (NCBI): domain Eukaryota; kingdom Fungi; phylum Ascomycota; class Dothideomycetes; order Pleosporales; family Pleosporaceae; genus Paradendryphiella; species Paradendryphiella salina. The sequence goes on along the minus strand of LR132239.1, from coordinate 9,481 downwards.
GAAGCCGAATCAGATTGTGCTCACAGCTGGTGCGGCTGATGCCATTGAAAATGTTATCCACGCCGTCTGCGACCCAGGAGATTATGTCCTCGCTCCTGGCCCGCATTGGCGTAAGTACCCTTTGCGTTACTTCTATTGCTGCTGCTACTACTACTACTACTACTACTACTACTACTACTTCCGGTGCATTTGGAGGGACGCATGTCAGAAGCTAAAACATGACAGCTGGAGTTAAAATACTCCTAAAGAGAAAAGCGAATGTTGACCTCATCCTCGCCAAACCACCAACCTACTCTCACTGGGACAATTACCTTGTTCCCTCGCTCCAAGCAGCCTACGATTTTTCAGATCAAAGGTCACGCATAAAAGCCGTCTTGGTGTGCAATCCTAACAACCCACTCTCGCGCTGCTATCCCCGGTCCACTCTGCTCGAGCTCATGGAATTCTGCCAGGAACGAAGCTTGCATTTAATCTGCGACGAAGTCTCCGCACTCATCAAGCTGAATGACACCGACGACAAAGCACCAGACTTTGTGAGTGCACTTAGTCTGACTGAACCACTTATGCCCGAGGGCGCTGTCAAGATAGATGCGAGTCGCGTCCATGTTGTCTGGAGCGCCAGTAAAGTATTCGGTATGAGTGGATTCAAAGTGGTAAGTCAGAACGTCTCTTTTACTTCCCAACCCCCCGGATCCCCCGGCAATCGGGATTTTGTTTCTTGTTCTTTTTTCCTACTCTCCATACCAACTAAACAATCCCAGGGCTGCATAATATCGCAACAAAACCCTTCACTCCTCCGAGCCATGGCTCTAACCAGCACGCATCCCTCCACCCTCTCAACATCCCATCTCTCTGCCCTACTATCTTGGTCTCAACTCCCTACTCTCCTCGCCTTAACCACTGAACGGCTAACACTATCCTACAACATCCTGGCTTCCTTTTTGCAGCAACGAAACATAGCGTTCATTGTGCCCTCGCACGGCCTCTTCTTGTTTGCGCGCTTGGCAAAGAAGGCGGCGACGGAGCAGGACGAGGGAAGATTCTTTGACGAGTTGGCTACGAGGGGCGTCATGGTTGCAAGGGGGACGGCGTTTAAAGGTGTGGATAAGGATTTTGGGTGGGCGAGATTAAGGTTCTCGATTCCGATGGCGCAGATGGAGGAGGCGGTGCGGAGGATGGAGTTGTTCCTGGAGGAGAGAGAGTGGTTGAGAGCGATTGGGGGGTAGAGGATGGAAGATTGGTGGAAGGACTGCTGTTATTTTCTCGTTATCGAATAGCTCCTTGCGTGTTTCGTGCGTTTCTCCATGACGTTGGTATTTGTATTTCTCTCCAGGGGTTGTTATTGTAAAACACGAATGTACTCGACGGGGCTTCTCTTGCACCAGATCAGGGCGGGCGAGCCCCACCAACATGTTCAATCAAACATTTCATGCCATAGTTACACTCAAACATCGCATATTCCTTACATTGGACCTCGTCAATAAACTCACTGTTTTCTCCCCCTTCCGCAATTCGCCGGCTAGACGCTATGATGCCACACCATCCAACACCCCTTCATTCTCCTCAATATACCTAACCATATCCTCAATCGTGCAAACCTTGATCCCCCACTTCTTGCCAAAGGCCAAGCACTCATCCCTCCTCATCATGCCACCGCCGACCAATTCCGGTTTACCAGGAACCTCGTGGCCATCGGTAATCAGCTCGCAAATGACGCCGACGGGCTGCTTGCCCGCCAGTCGGCACAGATCCACCGCCGCTTCGGTATGACCCTTGCGCTCTCGGACGCCGCCATCACGTGCCTGCAGCGGTAGTATATGTCCCGGTCTCCTAAAGTGACTCGCCTTGGCGCTCGGGTCAGCGAGCATGCGACACGTTAAGCTGCGGTCTTGGGCTGAAATACCCGTCGTGACGGAGGCGTCGGAGGCGTCGATGCTGACGGCGTAGGCGGTACGGTTCGGATCGGCGTTGTCGGCTACCATTTGCGGGAGATGCAGCGCTGCAGCGCGCGAGACGGGGAGGGGCGCGCAAATGTAGCCTGAGCTGTAGCGGATCATGAAGGAGGCTTTGGACTGCGTGAGGGCGGATGCGGCGATGATTAAATCGCCTTCGTTTTCGCGCGAGGGCGAGTCGAGTACGATTACGAATTCATCGTTTGCTGTGTGGTGTGAAGGTGCGGGTTAGTAGAGATTCTTTTGTCGAGCTGAGGTGAGGGGTATCTGCTGTGCCGAGGAGAGATGGACAAGAGCGAAGAGGACGTACCAAAGGCTTGAATCACGTCTGGTATCGAGTCGAATGCCGGATGTGCTGGTGTGGAATTCGCAAGTTCTGTCGCATTGCCATTGACTCCATTCGTGCCATTAGCGGGAAGCCCGTTCTCAAGCTCCGCAGTCATCTTGCAGATATGACTTTACTCTTTTTTTTCGTGGTTTACTCTCTCGGTGTAGATATCCTCCTCGTAACGAAGCCGAATAACGTCCACGGGTGCTGTTCGTTCCGTTGCTCTCGCCAGCCTCTTCGATGGTAGTCTATTGCTTAGGAAAAGAGTTTCCCAAGTCAGAAGCTGCAATTTGTTCCAGAGGAGTTCGAGTCTCAATTGAAAGCTGTAAAAGAGGCAGGCCGGGGTCGGTGTTTTGTCTTGTGGTTATCTGCGGAACCGCCGTTCGGATGTCCCGATGTCACTAACAAATGGAGGGGGTCATATGCACATGCCTCGGCCTTTTTCCCTGCGTCGGTGCGAAGCGAACCACCGTTCCGATCTAGACACTATGCTCCGACTGCCGATGCTGTGGCTTGTAGCCAGTGGGCGATGTCAGGCACCGGCTGTCACGGTTGACTCATTAGGAATTATTGAAGCTTTGCTGAAGGCTGACCTGCGGGCATGTCACTTTGATCGCCTTTGCTAATATTACCAGTCTAGGTTTCAAGCCCTAAAGAATCAAGCAGAAGCGACGCGTTCAGGGATAAGTCATAGACTAATTCGATAGTAGATGCAAGTGAGGGTATAATCTAGGAACACTTGTTGTCCTCCCAGGGCCGCTGGAGCCCATGTCGTGTGTCAACACGTAGTCAATGCGTCAAAAACGCCGTAGAATACACAATGTGAAGAAAAGCTACCCCAATGTTTCGGCTACGAAAAAGCATCCCGGTGCTCAAATAAAGAAAAACAAACAGCTCGACTAAGCCTGCTTGTCGGAAACAAACTCCTTATCGCCATGAGTAGAGCTACCGCCACTGTGTGGCTCAGCAACACCCTCACTCTCAGGGTTCGCCTTCCAGAAATCCTTCTTTCCGCTCGTGAGCCTCTGCATCCATGGAGGGAGTATGCCGCCCTCAAGGCGCCACGTCCAGTGTTCCTTCTCATCCTTGTTGGGTGGAACGATACGACCACCAGAGGCAATCTCGATCAGCCAAACAGTGGTGTTGATCAGCATGTAGGAGCAGATACCGGCAATCAAGCCGTAGGCGATGGAGTATGTGAAAGGCATGACCGCGATGGTGAGAAAAGCGGGGATAGAATCACCCAGGTAGCGCCAGTTAATGTCCTTGGCCGAGGTGGCCATAAGAGAACCGACGATGACCAGCGTGCAGCCCGTCGCCCAAGGAGGGATCGATGCGAAGATCGGGGCAAAAAAGATGGCGATGAAGAAGCAAAGACCCGTGAACATGGCAGTAAGTCCAGTCTTGCCTCCCTCAGAAATACCAGCACCAGACTCGATGTACGCAGTGACAGGAGGGCAGCCCATGAGCGAGCCGATAGAAATACCGATAGCGTCGACAGAGTAGGCGATAGACGAGTTTTCGAAATCCTGTGTGCGCTCATCGATGGCACCGCAGAAGCGAGCCATGGAGTAGAGAGTACCGGTACCTGGACATGTTAGTACAGAGCTCAAGGAGCCCAAATGGTGTGCAACTCACAATCGAGAATGTCGACATATAGGAAGGTAATGAAGGCAAGACCCCATTGACCAGCATGCGCAGAGATGTTCCAGTCCTGAACAGCCAAGATTTTGCCAATCGGATGGAATGTTACGACCTGCTTGAAGAAGTCGAAGGCAGAGTTGCCGGCCTCAGTGTATGGGAAGTAGGTGACACTGGTTGGGCGAGGCCAGGAAATGATAGAAACTAATAGGATACCAATGATGATGGCACCCTTGACACGGTAAAGCATCAGCATGACAGTGAGAACACCCCCACAGAAGATACCGATCCACATGGTTGGGCTCCTCATCTTGACACTTCCGGGGCAAACACCATCGACCTGATCTGCAACAACACAACCGGCGAGCTCGAGAGGGGTGGCTTGAGCACCGGTGATGAGACCGATACCGGCGGAGTACGCGAGACCAATAATCGTAAGGTAAAGTCCGATACCGACTCCGGTGGCAAGCTTAATACTAGCGGGAATAGCTCTAAATATTTCATTAGTATGCGGAGGTGAGGTGAGAGGAGCAAACTGTCAGGCCAATTCAGGTTGCACAATGCCCGGAGCGGAACTAGGCTGTACAATCCTGTCACATGGCGGTGACAGCACAGGATATGCAAGATTGAGGTTGGCATACCTTGCAAGCCACTGTCGAATACCCAGCACGGTAAGACCCACGAAGACGAAACCCTCGACAAAGACTGCGGTAAGTGCGACTTCGAATGGAACCATGCCTATAACGAGTTAATCAGCAACGTCCCATAAAGACCAATAAGTACGACGATGGCGTCGACGAGTCCACCGGATCAGGTTGTCAGGTGATGGAGTTTACAGGAATGGGCAACAGTGCGGCGTGACGTACCTGTACCATGGAATCCAACTACGGTGTAAGCAAAGTATGCGTTCAGTCCCATTCCAGGAGCTAAGGCGATGGGCATATTGGCGAACAAGCCCATGCAGAAGGATGTCAAAGCGGAAATGGCAGCCGTTGCAGTAACGAGATCGCGCTTAACTTCTTGTACACATAGTGCGTACTCTGAGTTGGTCTCACAAATAGGGTCGTCCGGGAGTCCAGGGCAGACGCAAGTACCACCAGAGTCTGATACGATCGATGCTGTACGTGGTCATCAGACAAGGTGAGCCAACGGCATCGCGCAGTTGACATACAGTTTACAGAGATGATGTAGGCCATGGCAAAGAAGGTTGCTAGACCTGCACGGAACTCCGTCGTGAAATAGCTTCCCTTGCGCTCTTTAGGCTGAAATGTGGTCAGTGCTTGTCGTGCATATATACACTTTGGCGAGATACATACATGACCGGAACCCTCTAGACGGAAGTACCTGCCGACGATTGAACTCGCGATGGCAGCATTGGCCTTGTGAATGATGCCCGACATTTTGCAGCAATTTTCGGCGATGTCGTGGGGCGCAATCGAAAATTTGGAGGTTGTGTGTGGGAGTGCGGCAGCGGTACAATTGTCGTAATGGCGACCAAACTGCGAGAGGGATCGACGTCAAGCTCTGCCCGGTAGTCCGGTGACGGCGAAGCGAGCTTTTAAGTCAAAGTGAATGTGTATTACAGGGTCTGGAAGGAAGGAAAAAGACTATCTAGCATGATCCCACACCAAAAAAGATAAGGGCAAGCGGCGACGTCCAACCCCTGTCGCATTCAATGTCCCACAGAGGACCAATGACCCATATCAAGACGATCAAACTTTGCTCCAGTTGGAATAGTCTGGCCGCTCACGCGAGCCCACATCGCGGCAAGGCTAGGGTGCCTCGGAATGGTGCGCTCGAGGTGACCGGCCGCTTCCTGAGTCCAAGGCTGGGGAAGGCAATGATTGTGCCCGCACGACGTCTCGCCTGTTGCGACCATTTACATCTTGGCACCTCCGTGTGCTTTTCCTCGCGCCGCCACAGCCGCCGATCTGGATCTTCGAAGAAGGGGAGTCGGAGGTCGCCGGCGCACGCTCTCTGCCATGGACAGATGGAATTCGCCTCTGGTATCTTCGGGCAAATCTCTGTTATCATGGCTGTCACAACGAGGCCATGGCGCAATTGACCGATTGCAAATGGATTTTTGTCAAGTTCCGGAGCTATGCAGAATGGGTGACAGCATGGTAATAAGGTGGATCCAGCCATGGGACGGTTCACGGAGACTCGCCTAGTCGCGTTAATGATTTTTGATATCACCATGTGGAGACTTTTCAGCCTGCAGCCCTCCTACTTGCTGCATCGCTCACCTACCCGCATGCGTTTACCGTTGTCGCTCCTTGCGTGACGCGAGTGCCCATGTCTGTGTGGCAACATCCGTGTCATTGCTGGATCTTTTACTGGGTGGTGATAACGACCCGACAGCGAGGATTCCAGGGGGGTCATTTGTGCCTAACCCGATCGGCGCCTCATTGCATCCCAAGCCGACGAGCTTGCGCAAGAGGCCCTACCAACATGCACACCCCCACGACACGAGCTACCAACGGTTTCCAATGCAACAGGTCCCGAAGAACAAACTTGGCCGCTTGCCGCATCCGCGGACTTGTAGTCACACTAGCGTACTAGGGCAGACCTTTTGTTCTTCGAGTAGCGCTGTGCGCCAGCGGGGAGGCATGGCAAACGCACTCCAAGGTACACTCAGGGACAGATGTCGCGACGATTATCGCCTGACCTCTTCGACTGTTCCTTTCTGTCTTGAATGCCCATTTCAATAAAGCTTTTGGATATAGTACGAAACGAACACACCAATCCGATGCAAGCCCTCGCCCTTGCGGCCATCAACTCTCGTCTCGCCATCTTAAAAGGAATTGCGCGTCCTTGCATCGTGCGCGCCTCCACCTTGGTGTGCGCGGCATCAACGCGGCATGTTTCAAGGCTTTGTAGACACAGACACACACATACACACACACATATACACACACATATACACACACACATATACACACACACATATACACACACACACATACATACACACTCAAAAACTGCTGTCTTCCCGTACCGGATTATGCATTCTCCATCTTTGGTCAAGACCGACGCGCGGCGATCCGTGGGTACTGATACTGTCACAAGGCCGCTCACTTCAAAACATCCGTTGTAGAGGGTTTTGAAGGCGTGATCGAAGTACTGGGACAGATGCTCACCAATCTTGGAGCGTATAGATCTCAAGGTTTGCGTACTGCTTTTTAGGTCCGCCGTCTCAGCTCGAGAACGCACGGAACAGCGGGGGCCACAAACTAACAGCCGTAGCGAGACTACATATAATGTACACCATATCTGGGATGTTGCAGGGCGTCCTTAGCCTATTGTAAGCGATACCCCGGGGCTCGCCCCTTCCGCTAGTAATATACACCATGTACGCAGCTATTTAAAAAAAACGAAAGTAAACCTGCGTCTGGCCCCTTCGGGTTTACACCTCGTCCATATCACAGATCAATTGCAAACATAAAAAAATGATCAGGTAGGTTTTGCCGATGGCCAAGCAGTTGAGGATATCATCCTGCATCCCTACCAAGCTCCTTTTGATATTTGCATGTGCCTAGTGGCCTACCATGGCCTGGTGCGCTGGAGTACATCAATTCCCAATCGGTTTCGCTTGATCCACAATCTTTCTCATTTCCTTCTTCCCCTCTTCGGTAAACTCCACTTCTCTACTTGCCCAATTTACTTCTAGCCTCTTCGGTCTCGCCGTTCCCGGGATAGCAATCATGCTTTGAGTAGCAACCCGAGCCAATGCAATTTGAAAGGTCGTACACCCCTTCTTGCTGGCTGGTTTCTTGATTGCTTGTCTGATGGCTTTTATTCTTGTAGAAATTCTCACCCCGGGATTTCGGAACGGTGCGACGGAAGTCGTCAGGTGCGAAGTTGTCGGGTGAGTTGTAGTCAAAGCTACCTACAAGCCAGCCCCATATGCTATGTTGAGTTCCTTGACGGTATCGACGAGGCCATCGGACTCATGAAGGGTTTCGAAAGCTGAGTATTCTGCTTGAACGACATCTATCCTTACCACTGTTGACCTAGTAAGCTTACTGTTGTTCATAGACTCTTGTCAACTTACTTGAGTTGACTTTTCGAAACGTCTTGGCACAGCATTCCGAAAACCTTATGTACTTTGTCTTTTCAGATTTGTGGTATTCGTCCAGAGCGGGTATGGACTCTTCCAAAGGTGTTTTCGGATCAACACGGTGAAGGTAGTACAGGTCCGGAGTGAAACCAAGGCTTTCAATCGTGCCGTCGATGTATTTTTTTTAATATGACTTGGGCTGTTTGCAACACCTGACTCGCCATCCAGGCAGGCGTGTCCGCATTTCGAGGCGACTAGGGACAGGTAATCAGTGGATATACATCGCAGTCAGGACGGACGCTCGACTTACTGAAAATCTTGTCACGGACATTGTGCTTTCGGGTAAAGTCACCCAAAAGCTTTTCGTTCACTCCAGCCTGGTAGACGACTGCCATATCCCAAAACGTGCAGCCAAGTTCAATTGCCTTGAGGAGGACAGGCTCAGCTTCTTCAAGGCTAAGGTTCCTTCCTAGGCCAAAACTAAGACCCGTATAACCAAACCCAGGGGATGGCACCTGAAGGTCCTGGAATTGGAATGTCTTGACTATTGGCGTTGCTTCAAGGATCATGAAAGCTGTTCAGCAAAGGCGAGAGCGGAATCGACCATGTTTGCTCTGCGCTGCTTCTTCGTCATCTTTGCTCTCCTCCCACCTATATATATATTGTCCGTACAGATTTATTGGATTACGTTCGGTATGTATGTATGCTAGTAGGTCTTTATCTCCGATACTGCCGCAAGCACATACCACGCACAAAGCTTTCCACACGGGCGGTACAGGCTACTGATAGAAGTATGGTGCCACCCATTGTTGACTAGGATTGCAGATCACCAGGGTCTAAATCAAAACTGTACCTCAGATATTATGTATCGTTGCAGGTCCTGTAGCGCTGCGCTTGTCCAACGCCTGACATCGTCACATGTCGCGATGGAAGGCAGTTGGGTTACTTTTCCCGCTGAAGTGTAAAGTGTGACAGCTGCTACGAATGAGCACCCGGACTGGCTGATCAGCTTGTGGTCTAGTAGCACTACAAAGCCGCGACATGTTTTAGGAAGCGGAGAACTAGTGGTAGAGCAATCTCAGGGTGGTAGATGCAGTAAGGTTCAGTTTACGACGAGACGGAAACAAGACAAGTCCAAGGCTAGCGATGTGTGGGGGATGGATTTCGTATATCGCATCTGATCAAGCCTTGTTCCGAGACGCGGAAAGAGCACAATCCTTGAGCTTTGGATCTTTCAAGTTCACCTAGGAGTTATTAGGTAAGATTGGAGATTGGGTGAAATATATTGGTATTCGCATATGAAGATTTCGAGTCGCAGAATCCCCGCCAGCCTACTCGCGGACCGACAGTTTTGCGTACCTAGAAAGTAGCACGCCATGACGCCCGAATTGTGAGGCAAAAACGGCCCTTTGCAGAATACAGAGCCAAGCTAAACTAAGGTCCTAACCCGATGAGGCCAGTACCTTTCCCATCCTGCAGCACCCCGTCCAAGGGAAAAAT
>LR132238.1:0-38189 GCA_900634815.1 Paradendryphiella salina | reverse complement strand
GGGGGGGGGGGGGGGGGGGGCCAAAGCAAAAGCTTAAAATTTTCGATAATCACAGGAAAAGACGGTGTGGTATGGACGATGATAGGCCAAGGAAAGAGAGAAGATCATTATTGAAAGAAAAAAAGCTATACAAATATCCCGCCGGAACGGATGGCAAAAGCAATGAGATCTTTAACCTTTCCCCCCCACGGAAAGAAGATGCGAATGATCTTGTCCTCAGGCACACGACCACTACCTTATGACTTCCCGAATAGGCTGTATGTACGAAGTCGGACCGACGCACCGCGCACATGGCATCCCAAAACGGATACCCAAAACAATCGCGGTTCTATTTGGGATTGTATTTTTCTTTCCAAATCCTAAAGAGAAGATAAAAGTCAGCACGTGCTCGTTCCACCTAATGCAACTTGTTCCGGGCGGTAGAAAGTAACGGAAAGAAGAAAAAACGGTCCAGCTCCGGAAGCCTAGCGGGAAAAAGGATACAGACGGGATGCCGAAGCGCTACTGTACAGTCGAGATCCAGATCGCGACGACCAAAGGAAAAAAAGGTTGTTTGTGTCCATTTTCTGGTGGTGCCGTTATAATCGCGATAGCCGTCATTCGCAAGTGTTATTCCGTATTGTTCTCTCTCTCTCTCCTCTTCCATCAACAACGCACGGCCACCCCCAACGACGAGACCGTCACGCCATTATGCATCGACAATCTCCAGCTTACCATGGTTGCTGCAACCATCTGACTGCGTGACTCCACACACACACACACACACATTAACGTTGGTAAGCTCCGTCATCGGCTACACCCTTCCACCCTTCCGCTTATGCTTACTCCAGAACCGAGGCCAGCAACAGACTGCCACGTGTAGCCCCATATACAGGCTTGCATGCACGAGGCACCCGCTTCACTGGGGCCCGAGGCATGCCACTTCCACTATTGAAGACGGGAGAGCGAGGCTTGTACAAAACCGGTAGTGTCCTACTGATGGTTTTTTTCTGAGCGGATGGCATCATGTGTACGTAGCGGGGAACTGGCAAGAAGTGTGACAAGTTGTGCTGCGGGTGAGGGCGAGGGCCGTTCAGCGTCCGCATCGGCTAAGCGAGGAGGGTGTCAAAATGGTGCGCTCATAGCCAATGATGTGGTCTTGGCACCTGCGCGTTGAAACTGGATGGCCTAAACCGATAATAGTGCTGTGCGTTGGATTGTTGGATCCTGTTTGGTGGCTTGGTGTTGAGGTTGATTGAAGATGCAACACGGACTGGAACGGGATAGCAGCTCGTGGTGTCTCGCATGTGCTCGCTTGACACGGCATAGAAGTGATGCTCGGTCCAGGATGATATGAATCCTTTGGTTGATGGAGAGGATGACAGAAGAGACAGGACTTACCATGTGTTGCCTAACGTCTTATTGCCCCTGGACTCTGCGAGGCGCAAAAACTGAGCCGCTTTGAACTGTGGAGGCGCAGTTAGCATACATCCGCATCAGCCGAACGCCTGCTGCTGCCCAAACAGTGAGGCGGCACAGACGGGGCCGCCATGTCTCAGTGGACAGGGCGCACAATGGCGGAGATGGAGGCTGTACGATTTCCCAAGCTGACTGTTCGCGTCGCCATTGCATGAACATCTAAACGAGTCGACATTGACCGGTGAAGCAGATGTACACCAAAGGACGACGACCGCCGAGCGGTGGAGAGTTGGCATAGCTTGCTTACCCTGTCTTTCTTCGTGCCAAAGCCTTCGGTATAGCACCAGGCTACCTCATTCATCGCATCAGTATCACCCAGGTTTGCAGCCGTCTCGTAGTATTGTTTCGCGGCTGCGGGATCTTTCTTGATACCCCAGCCATTTCGAAAGCAGTTCGCCAACTCATACATGGCCAGCACGAGCTCGCCTTTGGCTGCACCACCTTTCTTCATGCCGGCGCCAAGGGCCAGCTTCTCGACCTCAGCGCTGTTCGATGCCGCCATGGACAAGTAGTGAACGGCTTGTTCCTGGTTCGGTTCACAGCCCCAGGCATGGCTGATGCATAGTCAGTAATACGTTGGGCTGGGTTCAGGGCAATTTTGGGGTATTGGAAGAAGACATCAGAACGTAGTGGACTTGAAGCTTACCGCAAGGCGAGGCCGTACAGCACTTGTGCAAGAGCATTGTTCGCACCAGTGGGCTCGGCAAGTCTTCCGAATAGGGCCGTTGATGCTTCAAGGTCTTCGCCATCTTATCAGCTTCGTCATGACAGCTCCTTTATATGACTACTCACTTCCTTTCTCGTGTAGCCGAATGGCCTCGAGTATATTCTCCTATGCAAAGCTTAGACCAGCTCTTGTCCTCCGCGAAGTTATGCATACCTCATCCGCTGGAGCACCGACAGTTGCGCTGCGGCTCCTAGCACTCGACGGTCGTCCCTGTGACATTGGACTCACAGGCTCATGGCTTGGTGTACTGGGCTGACTGGAGCCATGTTGCAGACCTGATGTGACCAGTACTGTAGCCCTCTTTTCCCACTTGGCCTCATCCTCCTCTGTTCGTGCCACGCCATCGCCTCCGACTTCGGGAAGATTGTCTGGTACGTTCACTGAGCTGCTTGACCTACTCCGCCCAAACTGGAACCGCTCTGGCCGTTTGTCTTGCTGTCGCTCCCCTCCCGGCGTTGAGCCTTGCGACGAAGCGCTACTACGGCTTCTGAATCTGCCAAATCTGCCTCGCGACTCAGGTGACAAGAGGGGATTATTGCGCGTAGGGTCGCCGGGGAAGTTAGGTGGCTCGATTGTCTCCTGCGTGGACGTCGTCGTGCGAAGGAACTGGAACTCTGGGACACTTGGAGAAAGCGTGGGACCTGTGGGAGATGTAGGGGTTGCGTCCTCGTCCCTGATTCTGTCCTTCTTTTTCAACAAGTCTCTGAGCGTCATGGTGTTGCGCAAATAAGCTCTCGCGTCGAGCTTTCGAGTCGAGCTTTCGCGGTGCCAGCGCGGGCAAGGGGTACGCGGCTGGAGACCTAATAATGTCCAAGAATAACTTTGCGATACGTAGAGCGGACGTCGTGCCTTTTGCACTATTGAATCCTGAGAGTATTCTTGTATCTTCGCAGATTCATTGCAAAGGTGGCAGCGCTCATGGTACTGCTGGCTCGGGCTGTCGAATTGTAAGACACGATTGACTGTAGGACGAAGGCCAAGCCTCTACAGCGCGCCGCCCCTGTAAGCTTGGTAGGCCGTACGCCGCGACCCGTTATAAAATTAAGCATGCGCAACAGTAAAACAACATGGATGACCTGTGAAGAGCGATTCTATCACTTGGTATAACTACTAGCTATAAGTACAATACCTGTCGGAGATGGTCTTGAAGACCTCAAGAGCTGCTCCGACTCCAAACGACCGCTGTACCTGACGCTACCCCCATGCGCCGCCGTTAGAGCATAGAGCCTAGAACCTCACAAAGTGGATACACATACATCCTTTCTCGATATCCGATGTTAATTGTTCACAATACTTTACGACCATAGGATTGATCGAGTTTCTTGATATTTCATTTGTATTTTTTTTTCGTTACATGTGTTATTCTCTTTTTTCTCTTTCTTATATGCTTATCCAGAAGAGGATGATCCTATCTACCAGCAAGCCAACACCAACCTTGAGATACTCTGTGCAGAATGGGCTATGCGCAGATCTTTACTCGCGGCTGTAACGCACGCTTGCAATGCTGATGACTGGGGTAGGCCCCTCGAATGAAAACATTGAATAGACAGAAGTAGGAAATCGCGAGAAGGGGTATCACCGGAAAGAACCCTGAACACCATGAGCGTCAAAGCGCTGGACCTTGAACAGTCAAGATAAGCTGAAAATGATCAAGTCGGGAACCTACCAGGTTAGGGAGATTTGTCTAAATCGAAACTTGAAAATCCAACAATTAGGTGTGACCGTAACGGAAGCTGAACAGGGGGGAACATACAATGTCCGGACATCACCAGGCCATGGGGCAGTTTGGATGGGTGTTCCATATTCACTGGTCCGCGTCGAAAGGAACGAAGTCTACCTGCTGTGTGAACTGTTGGGGGTTCTGTTCGACCCGAGGTTTTGGCATGATCCATTCCAGATTGTCTCCAGCAGTATCCATGTCGTCCTTGGGGGCATCAGAGTTATCAGGGGAGTTGAACGAAGGAGAGCGTGTTGCGGAGGAGGGGTGAGTAGCCTTTCTCATCCGAGCAGCTCGACGAACGTGTCCCAAACGGCAATCATCGCCGTATCGACAGACGCCCGTGTTGGCAAAATTCGGGCATTCATGCGCATGTAGCTCGGCACACGTGTCTCCCTTCTCGCAGTAGCCCAAGCGGCCAAAGGACTCACAGTTTAGCGCAGCAGGATTGATGCGAACATGAGTGAAGCGACAGTCGTCGTTATTACACCGGCCAGCTTGAAAATGGAGGCAGGTAGGTGCGTTGTGTGGCGAAGCAGCATGTGATAAAGAGCATGACTCTCCCATAGCGCAACTACCCTTATAGAACCAGCGTTTGCAGACAGCTTGCTTGTCAGGATCATGGAGGTAGAGACATCCGTGACGAGTACATAGGCCTGTGGACAAGTCAGAAGCGCCCGAGAAGAACGATAGGGCCAGAAAGAATCGTTTCATTCAAATACCTGTGGAAGTAAACATGCGACAGTGTGTCTTGGGCTGGGCTTGTTGGCGGTCGCCCGTCGGAACAGGGGTTTTTGATGGCTGCTGCGATGAGTTCTCGGTGTCGCTTGCCTCCCGGGAGTCGGTAGCGCTCCCAGCGCTGTTGAAGGTAACGGAATTATGAGTAAACTTCGGCGCAACACGCGGGCGCTGGTAGGGATGGTAGGAACCGTAGCCGCCACGTTTTCGATAGGGTGCGTTGGAGGGGTAATTGCCAGAAGTGTTGCGGAAGCCAGAACCAGAGTAACCATTCGATTGCGCATTTTCGCGGTCTTCCTTTTCCTTCTTGAGACGCACGATGTAGCCTAGCATCACACCGTCAATATCCTGCGCTTGTCACCTCTTCTTCCACATACTCTTGAGCTCGGCGAATGCGCGTATTCGTTCCTCGGGTGAAGTCATCGCGGCGATTTGCTCTTGCGTATACGGTGGAGGGCCAGGCGGCGCCATCTCGAAATCAGTTGATCTGGGACTTTGTGAGCTGATGGTTTGTTAGTAATGCGCAATGAGCAGTGTAATTTCACTGTGATATAGTCGCAGGTTTTTGTTGTTGTTGTCAGCAGGCGGCGGGCGGCTTGGAAGGCGGCGGGGCAACAAAGAATAATGTCTGTCCAAGGTGAGCCGGCAACCATTCTTGGCAGGGTCTAGGTCACGTGTCGGTTACATCGTCCCTAAGTTTCTAGTACGACGACCTTTTGACTTTAAACGAGATAACGCTACTGTTTGGTACATATATATATATATAGACTCATGGGATGGAAGAGAGACATAGATTTTTATGAGATGATTTGGTATATTGTAATTCAAAACTGATAACGCCAATCTGCAGAGCTTGTCCAGTCTCCACAACGCCGTAAGAATACTGTGAGCCTAGACGCCATTGCAATGCGAAAGTTGAGGATATTTCTGAAAACATCTCTATCGTAAAACCAAAACCAGGTGCGCAAGCCGCATTGTAGAGCGGAAGCTAACGAAGAGAATGTACCCTTTGCTACTCATCCGCTTCCTCATTCAACTGCTTGCGCTTGATGGCTAGATCGGCCTTTTGCTTGTCAATCTGTGTCTGCACACGTTTCTTGAAGAGGACATTGGTCTGTCTGTCGCGCTGCTCCGTGCTCTGAATGATGGCCTTTTCTAGCTCTGCGATTTCGGCCCTGAGCTGCTCTTGACGTTGCTCCTCAGCCGCAGCGGCTTCATCCACTTCATCGACATCCTCGTCCGAGTCAGCATCGTCGTCGTCATCGTCATCATCTGCAGAAGTGGCTGCCGCTGGTGTGGAAGCTGCGGTTTCCGACTCAACAACCACATTGCCGTTCTGGCCAAGAGCGTGCATGGCGACGTCATGAGCAGTGGTGGGAGTGCCGACTTGTTCGACTTGGACGTTGTTAGAGTTGGCGAGCAAGGCGGTGAGTTGGTCATTGTCGCCTGTGAACTCGACTTCATCATCCATAAGCCCCTCTGCAAGCATCTGCTCCAGGTCGTCGGCATCCATTTCTTCGGCTTGCGAGGCATCGACCATTTCCTCGTCGACCTCTTCTTCGGAGCTTGACTCATCTGAGCTCTCTGCCTCACTGTCCACCATCTCGTATTTTGTAGACATGGCATTCTCATCCTCGGCTAGGAGTCGATTCATCTGCGCCTCGGCTCGTTCAACGTCGATGTATGACTTTCGGGGGCGGAAACGTCGCTTGCGAGCCCATTTCATGGGCGGTGTCAGGCCATGGGGGAAACGGTGCGTGTCTGGAGAGAGGTAGGATGGCAATGGGTACTTCTTTGCCTCTTCCTCGTTCTTGACCTCGTCTAAGACAAGAAGCATCTGACAGACGTCGGCTGTCTTGACCCAGTCCTTCTTGTTCCAGCTCTTCAAGGACTCAATGACTGCTGGTAGCTCAACCATGGTCGCGGCGTACATGTGGTTTTGTATAGTGAGCATAGCGCGACGGCCTTCGCGATCGAAGAATCGGAAGTGCACGCCGGGACCTCCCTGTGATATACTCTTGCCGATGGTCTTCTCTTCAATGGATTTGCGCAGTAAGTCGCAGTCCGGGCCAGGCTTCATCCGTAGCACGAACTGAGACTCTATGGCTGGGTCGGGTTCCGCTTCCTCGGCCTCACTGTCGTAGCCAACACCATATGGCCTCACTGGCGGCTTCCCTGCGCCCTTGACCTTCAGGATTGCTGTACTCCGGTTTGGAGCATTCGCATGCACACCACCCTTTGGCTTGATAGACAGTTTGATGGACTGGGTGCGGTTGTGTGACTTGAGTGGAGGAGGTGGTTGTTGGAGTGCGGTGAGATGATCCTCTTCGTCGCTATCATCGGCAGCCATGGCGAGGCTCTTCGCGGTGGGCTTTGGTTTGCGCTTAGCGGCGGGGGAATCCACCTGTTCGCCGCCCTCGTCGCGAGCCCTCTTCTTGGGCCCAGGCTTTCCCGGGGGAATGACATTGCCGCTTTCATCGACCTTGGGCTTCTTGGTGTACTTGCGCTTAACTTTGGCACCGTCACCATTCTGTCCCTCTGCAGCTTCGCCGGTGGCGGGGGCGGTGGCAGGTGCGGCGGACTTGAATTTGATCTTCAGGCCTGGCTTTGCAGTAGCCAGAGTCGTCGCGTTGGACGGGGGAGGCGCTGCGGGCGCATCGCTGGGGGCGGCATCTGGATTCTTGAGCTTGAGCTTCATGGCGGGCGAGGGCGCCGAGTTTGTCGTGATTCAGGATGCCGGGAGATGAAAGGGCGCCAGCGGGCGCGACATTGGCGAGGATGCACGGTGTTGTGAAGGGCGGAGTCAGTGAATGGGCGTCGCAATAGTGAAAGGCCAAAGCTTCGGGACCGCGTACCTAGCTTCACCTCACCCACATGGGTTGCGCACACGCAGACCACGATGCGCCTGCTGTTCCCACCGTAACAGCGCGCCACCAATTGGACCTCTGCATATTCTCTTACTTGCCACGCGCGCGCAAGCATGTCCCAAAACGATCTCTTCCTCAGTCTGCTGCGGCCCGCCGTCCTCCACATTCTGCGCGCGACAGGCTTCCAACACGGCAGACCCTCGGCCGTCGACACCATCGTAGACCTTACAGCGCGCTATCTGTCTGTACTGGCCGAGCGCACAGCCTACAATGCCTTCTCTAACCATAACGACCCCACTCCAAACATCACCGATGTGCGCATGGCCATGCAGGACTGCGCGCTTCTCGTGCCGACCATGACAGCCGGAGAAGAAGTATGGAAAGAAATACTACGGAAACCGCTCGATGAGTACAACGCCGAGACGGGAGCACGCGAGAACGAAGAGGTGCGGCGCGATGCCGAAGACACGGCAGATGTCACTGAATTCATTGAATGGGTCAAGGGCGAGCAGAACAAGGAGATTAGGCGCATAGCAGGCACATACAAGCCAGTCCCGACGAATCCAACAGAACAGCTTGATCAGGAGGAAATGGAGGACTATTTGAATAGTATGTCGCTCGTTTTCCTGCCCTGTCGACCAAAGTGCTAACTGCGTCCTAGCCCTCATGAAGAAACACAGTAAGACTGGAGTCGAATCACGTTTTCAAGGAACGGTTCTGGGGGTCCCAGCCGAGCCCAAGACGATCAAGATCGAAGGAGGAGCCGCCGACTCAATAGAGGAATGGTGTCGCAAAACCCGCGAAACATCTGCCAAAGCCGCCGAATCAAGACAGGAAAGCCGCGAACCCACAAATCATGTCGAGATAAGGGAACCGTCAGACGGCGTAGCTATGGACCTGGAGTAATACACTTCGGTTCATCATACAAGCATAGCGGGGGCGTTTGGTCACACATCATTTTCTGGCGTTATAGTTGTCGGGTCTCTGGGGCAGGCGAAACCGATATCCGCCGACATGGACCATATTATCTCACAAGGCACGTTTTGGATCGACCCTCCAAGACTGGGAGTCGAGGCGCGCTTGCTTTACACAGTACAAATACTCGTGGGAGGGCTATTGCAAGAGAAACCCATTTTTGTTTACATTGTGAATACAATATCGAATACCACTTGCCGAACATGTGCGTTAGAGGCGCGAAATAATAGAGACCAAAGTAAATACACAAGTATATATGACGTATTTTCCACCTAACCGAAATGGTCGTTGCGAAGAAGGCAGCTTTGCAGGCCGATCTCGCAGTCAACCCACGTATGCTGATATCGCATTACTACGAGCAAAGACTAAAACGAGGCCCAGACATTTGTTTTCCGCGTATTCACATGACTAGGCACGGCATTGGTGGGGCGAGCCATGAATGACGGGCCCGCCCCGCAGACGTCATAGCAATCATGGACAAGCAAAGCAATGACACCTCCCTAGGTCCGACCCATTTCATTCTCCTTCACATATCCAATTCCAGATAATTTCAGACCCGTCAAATTCGCCAGACCCAAATTCTCACTCTCAGTCACGCCAATTCAAAAACAACACGCCAACGACAATGGCCGCCCTCGATCCCAAAGGCCCCTCACAACCCTCGATAGACCAAGCCTACACCACCCCGGGCAACCCTGCGCAAAAAGACCCCAAGGAACAAGTGCAGACTGAGTTCAATGCAACAGACAATACAGCCAATGTGGAGCAGCGCATCCCCACCAAGCAAGCCACCGACGCCGAGGGCCTGCGAAACGCAAAGTTCGAAGAGGGCATGGGCGTGCACGGCGCACCAGCAGGCGAAGAGAGAAAAGGCCTCGACCATGAAGATGTAGGGAGACATAAGGAGTTGGATGCGGAACAGATGGCTGCACCGGGCGAGGGCAAGGTAGCGGATGCGGTTGCAAGGGGAGGAAAAGGTATGGGGGGAGGTGGAGCACAGCCTGGGCTGGAGAGTGATTTGGACAGGTAAGAAGTATTTTTTTCGTTTCAACAAGGCGCATTTGGAGATGGGGTTGCTAACGGGCGAGTAGGAAGAAAGCCGAACAAGCTGAGGCGAGAGAAGCTATCAAGGCGTCAAAGGGCGAGGCTACGGTGGCTGGAGGTGCACTTGGGCAGACTGGGGGACCGGCAAACCCAGTGGATAACTCGACGCAAGGAGGCGGCAACTACCCTAATTCTAGCTACTAGAGCGGTGGTGTAAGTAGCGGCTGTACAGGCGCAGTCGAAATGTTGGCATGAGATAAGCCCAGGATAGGGTGTCCACGCATCACACAATGTAACTTGAAAACGCGCGAGATGAGACACCTAATACCTCCTCGATACGGAACAGTGAAAAAAATGGCGAGTCACCAGTATGTGTTGTTGTTGTTTTTTCGTCTCGCAAACATCTGAACGGAAGGAATAGATGTTGCATCACCATCACTGCACCAAGCAAAGAATCAAACGTTGAGATGATTATATTTTCCATCCAGTCCAGCAGCTCAAAGCCATAGATGTAAATAGTAGACCGTTACACACTAGCGTCAGCAATGCATATGTGCATCTACCTCTCTCTCTCACACACATACACACTCTCTCTTTCTCATGTATCTCCAGCCTCTTGGCCAAAAACAGAACCCTAAGCGCTGCAAACAAAAGACGGTGGGGGCTGCCCCACACATGGATGTCGGGATAATAACAACAAGAACGCTGACTCGGGATCGGTCAGAAAAGAGAAGAAAACACAAGCCCCATGATACGAACCTACCGCAGTCTCGTTCCATGGAAGACGGCGACTGGTGGTCACATGCATCGGTAGAAACGCCGGGTGAATAAAGTAAAAAGAGAATAGAAAAAGGAAGAAGAGGAAGAAGAAGGAGAAGAAGAAGAAGAAGAAGAAGAAAGCGCGAAATGGATAAGACGTTATATACATGCCATCAACAAGCCAGTCTGCCAGGAGACAAGGGAGGAAGTGAGAAGGAGGAAAGAAATGAATAAATGAAGAATAGACAAAACCATCTAAGGACCCATGTACGCATCAAACTGAAAGCTACTCAGATCCGTGGTCGAAGCAGCAGCAAGATTGGGGTCGAAAAAAGTCGAGTTATCGAATACCATGGGCTCACTCGCATGCATACTCATACCAAAGTCCATGTACTGATTTGGGTCTACTGGGACTTGGTTGATCAGGGGCATAGGCAAGGGTCGTTGCGAGGCAGGGTACTGGGCAGCAGAAACAGCAGCAGGAACGATATTATTGTCGAGGCGGGTATAAGAAGAGGCGGTGGCGGCGGCGTTGAGGTCGAAAGAGGCAACATTGTTATTCACGTTGCCCATGTTGTCCATGTTGTCCATGTTGTCCATGCTCATATTGATATTGTGGTTGTCAATGGGCTCGGACGCCGGTGTTGCCTCATTGTCGGAATTACTCTCAGGAGACTGAGGAGTAGGTTTGTTGTCGACTTCCACCTCTCTGATCCAGTTTTGCTTTAGGTACTCCATGGGAGGATGATCGCCACCACCGATGCCACCGCGCTTCTCGTCGCTGCGGCCCTTCCTGCCCCTCTTGCGGGGGTGAAAGTGCGCACGGCGGAGATGGGCGGCGGCGTTGTAGTACGCGCCGTATACCTTCTTGTTGCGGCAGTGTTTACAGTTGGCGAGAAACTTCTTGTCTGCGGATGAGTCGATGCAAATGTACCCCTTCCTATGCGAGGCATGGGCACGCGCAATGTGACGGTCGAGTTCATGTGTGCCACGGAACCCATCGGGTCGCTCGTTGCAGAAGTTACACTTGATCTTTGGGTGCTGAGGACGCACATAGGGTGCTTTGGATAGTACACCGACGGTCTTGGAAGATCCATCTTCGGACCTTATCCGCGTCATCTGAGCATTGGATGACGTGGACTTGGTCTCATCATTGAGGTCGCTCACTTTCGGGGCGATCTTACGAGACGCGGCTTGTGCGATGATTTCGCGCTCGCGTTGCGATTGGCGTGAGGACGTCGAACAAGGTGCAGACACCTCACTCGAGTAGCCCTCACTAGATGCAGCTGAAGTCGACCTCCGCATATCCTCCGCCAGGTACGACTGGTCGTTATTGGTGTTGGTGTCTGAAGAAGCAAGTGCTGATACACTTGCGGGAACAGACGATGAAGAAGAAAGGAAAACTTCACTGGAGGAGCCAGTGAAGTTGAAAAAATGAGACGCATCAGCGGACTCGCTGATGGATTTTGTTGCAGAACTAAAGGAACAAGGAAAAGTCCCATCCTCCACGAGGATGGGCATTGTACATGAGTCGTCAGACTGAAGGTGCAACATGGAAACGTTTTCAAAAGACTGAGGGTTGTAACTACCCTGGCGACTCATGTTACTAGACGGAGTAACAGGTGTCATCAGAGCAGTTGACGGCGTGCTGGGTAAAGAGGCATCTGAAGATGAACTCGACTGCAAATTTGGTGTCAGTTGCAACTGTTGTGAATGCTGGGAAAGGGGAAAGGAAGAGGTGCCATCTGGCTGGATGCAGCTACTGACGTAGTCGTCAACGCTGTACTCGGCGATGCTGCTGTTGGTGTAGCAGCCAGCCTCGGAAAGAGAGTGCAGGGTTGGTTGTCTTCGCATGGAAGTATCCGAGTAGAGCGTGTAGTCGGCGGTTGGCTCCTGGGACATTGACTGCCAGCCGGAGTAGGCGCTCGCCGAGCTGTGCAGGTTGCTGTCATTCATTGCTGAATCTGACCGGTTCATAACCGGGGCCGAATGCGTGCGGTGGCCAGACGTCTAAAAAGCATGTTAGACTGAAGAGGGCAGAAATCACATATTTTCCATACTGAGAGCTGCGTCATGTTGGACGAGTCAAAGGGCATTGAGCGCGGGATTTGGTGGGCCATTGAGGCTTGTGTGGATTGGCAGGCGAGCTGGACCCAAGCTTGGTTCCGTTCGTCCTCTGAAAGGGTTGGATTGCTCATCCAGGCCTGTTCGAGGAACCCGACGTAGGTGTTAGTACTACTAGTACTACCGCTACGATTCGAGAAAGTCGAAGCCATGACGTGTGTGGGGTTGGTGGTGGTAGCAGCAGTAACAAATAGTTTTGGGTAGTGAGAAGCGAACTACGCAATGACGGTGATCAGCAAGAACGGCCCCCCAACGAACGGCTTGTCTGTGCAGGATGTCTTACGATTGTGGTAGGCGTTGATGGTTGTCAGGAAGAAGTGCGTTTGATGGGTGTTTAGAATGATGGGGCGATGGCTAGGTGAGAATGCGGGTTGCGAAGGGGAGCATGTGCTTTTACCACCCCGTCCAGAGCCCATGGGGGACGAGCGATGCGTTGGCTCGCGTCGGAGAGCGTCTGGCGGTAGACGCCCTGTCTGATTGGATCAAAAGGGACGAGCGGGTCTTTCATTTGCTGCTTCACTTTCTTGCCCACGGCAGCCAATCGCGGGGCCCCGGCGACTTGGCCCCAAGGATTTGCCCTCTGATTCGCCCCACAATCAACCATCTGACTCACGTTACGACGCTCATCTCACAAAGTTTGATTCGAATCTCCATTCTACTGCCTTCTGATTCCCTCATCAACTTCCAGCCTGCTGTGCCCGGCTTGCAGGGGACTTGAGAAAGGCTGAGCCAGGAAGGCCTGATGACAGCAGGTCCCTCAGCCTGCTCCGCTTACGTGTCGCTGGTCGAGTCACAGAAGTGGTGGATGACGCCGACGACAAGGAGAACTTTGAGCCTCGAGGACTCTGTACTGTCCAATCGCCTCCTGGACGTCTCGTCTCCTTTATGCTCGATAAGCTTACTTTGCAGGCGTCAAACTCCTCGCCCTCAATTATCGCGTCGCTTTTCCGCCGGCCTGGGCTCTCTTGCAGCCAATACTTGTCCAACGTGGCTTCGGTAGCCTGTGCAACAACACCAAAATCTTCAAAGAACGTGACGATGCCGTCGAGCCCCCCCACGTCTGAGTAGCCCTCTTCTGAAGGCTCTAATTCCGTGTCAAATAGGAATGCATCAAGTGTCGCAACAGAGTCTCTGCGTGACTTGGCTGGATACCGTGCAAGCATAATCACCCCAGGCAAATAGATACTCCGCTTTTCAGCCACGTCAACGTCTCCGTTATTGTGCTTTCGCTTTAGCCTTCTATGGCACCGTACGTTTGGTCGTGTCGACGGCGACCGGATCTCGGGCAAGATCATATTGGCCGCTTTCCGTCGCCGTGCGCAACATGATTGTGGGCCGCCTGATGTTTCACAATTCACGTTCAGGTTGGCTATCACGTACAATTCTCGTGGTGTCGATAGTATCGAGCTTGGCGAGGCTGCTGATCTTCTTGACTCGTCGCCTGCCAAAGCCGTGTCCAATTGCTCGAGGTGCTTTCGTCTCAGCGTTTGTCGTACGCGCGCTTTGTCGGGAAAAGAGCTAGGCGGCTGGTTCCTACAGGCAGAGATTGCTTCGACGTCATCTTGTACTGGTGGAGCCGGTAGAGCCCTTTGTGGTCCTAATCTTCCATCACCAGATGCAGTTTGCGCCTTCTTCCGCAATCGCGGTCGATCCAAACCCTTTACTTTGTCGTCCCGACACCTCATCCATGATCCAACTTCATCGTTGCGTGGCGATGTCGTGGGTTTCGCCAACTTTTGTGGTTCCGGTTGCGTTTGTAAGGGTTGTGACGGGGTGATTCGAGTTTGTGGTTGGCGAGCAACGCCATTGCAGATGTGCTCATCTGCTTCACCCTCCGAAGACGAAGACGAATGAGCAACCACGGTCCATGTCCCATGAAGCACATCTATATCACTTGTTGGGCGACCTGCAAAATTTGCAGACGGCAACAGCTCAATAGGCATGTCATAGTAATCCTCTGCAAAGTGCGCCATCGTGCAACAATCGACTCGAACAAAGGACAACAGTGTATAGGCAAGTGCAGATAGGCAACATGAACATGAGCAACGGCGAAATTGCTGCTTAACATGATGATTCTTTGTCTACACAAGGCTGCACTGGTTGGTCACGTAGTTGCACAGACAACCGCGGGATGAGGGTATTTCGATATTTTGGTAGACAAAGAAAGGGAAGGGATGGAGGCTGAGTTTTTGCAGTAACCTCTACTTCGCTAATTTGGACCCCCCCGAGAACTCTGTAGGAGCTGCTGGTATTGAATTGATGGTTTTCGCTGCCCCTTGCATATGCGCTGTCACTGAGCCTCATCGGCTCGACCCAGCTGCGGGTAGCTCAGCGTCTATGATAGTCATCCTACCCCTCTGTCTATTTCGAGGCTCTTCTGTCCCATTTTATGATCTTCATCTTGTATCACCCTAACCCATTAACGTAGATGTATCGAGTTGTGATCTGATTACAGAATCCTGGGAGTCGGCAATCCTTCAGATCCCGTGTGTGACTATGACTTGGCGAATTTGGTGCTTCCACTTTGTAAAATGAGAAGAACATACTACAAAGTTTCGAATTGCACAGCTTCTTCCCACGGTTAGATGCTCATAACATTTTGCCCACACCTCCCTATTGCTCCCTACACAGTCTCCGTATAGACGGCTGCCCCTTCATGTCCAGCCCTTTTCAAAAAGATCTTCATGCTCTCTAGAACCTGCTCCTTCAAATCCCGTCTACTGAGGTTCTGACCGGGAAAGCCCCCATACGTGCTGTCAAAGTCAAAAGGTTTAAGTGCCTTCCAAATGCCATGAACGGCAGACGGAGGCAAAGGAATCATATTGGGATATGCCCACATGAACGAGTAAGACGTGGTATTGGGAATACGGTGTGCGTTGTCGAAGCCAGACTATGAGAGTGTCAACTTGATCGAATGTAAAAGAAAGAAACCCCCCTCTCCCCCATGTTGCGAAAAAGGGAAAGAAGGGAAAGAAGGGTAAAGAAGGGTAAAGACATGAAACTTACAGGCACACTCATAAACGTATCCGCAATAAACAATTTCCTCTCCCACAACGCCACAGAACTGCCTTCAAAATGCCCCCCACACTGTATCATCTTGACCTCGCCCGCCACCTCTTCAATCTCCGTAACGCCCCTGACAAGCTTCCTTAGCCCTCTCTTGTCCTCGCGATTCAACCATTCTTCATCGTCCTTGCAGACATACACCGGGCACCCGAATACGTCGGCCCACTCCAGATGCGTAGTATAGAAATGCGGATGACTGATGACGACAGCCTTCAACCCGCCTCTGGCGTTGATAAAGTCAATCGTTTCAGCGTTCAGCAAAGCGATACAGTCCCAGAGTACGTTGCCCTTGGACGTCTGGAGCAGGATGGCGCGTTGGCCGATACCCAGCTGCTTGCGTGTAGTGCTTAAGTCGGAGAGACCTGCTGGCAGTTCGGCCGGCGTCAATGGCTTGGTGGTAATGTAGTGGATGCGAGAGTCCTTGGGGTCCGTCTTGAACGTGTTCGTCTGCGACGCTTGATCTTTTGCGAGACTAGTCCATGATTGGCCTGATGCTGGGACATATTGCCGAGGATCCTTGGACAGTGTTAGTTTTTCGCATGTTCTTTCTTCAAAAAAAAATCAAAAAAATTGAGCCTTTGTTGGCTTGGTGATGTATGACGTACGTCGCAGATACGGCAGGTTTCTGGGGGCTGGGACAGCGGAACATCGAATTGTGTTCCGCATGTTTCGCAGATGGCTAGGTCGCTTGGTTCGAACTTCATTTTTTGCTTAATTTGATTCCGTATAGGTTTAGAGATTAGAAAATGTGAACATCGTAATTGTTTGGTAAGTAGTATGCGAAAGTGGTGTCATGGCTAACTTTGTTTATGTAACTACCAAAAGTGGGGTTAACGAAGAGGGGGAGGGGCTCTGGAGCCTCGTCGATTATGAAGACACACTTACGCTGACCAAAAATTGGATGGCGAAGCAGATGAGCTGTGTTCGCGATGGAAATGGTCGCAACATTAGACTGGGCTTTGGATCCTGGTACTACTGGTTTCCACATGCAGCTTCGTGTGCTTCATGGATGACAAACCAGAGCGTACGAGAACACGAGCATGCATGTCCGAGGCGAGGTCATGACACGTTTGAGCAAGCTTGATAACTCTAGGTGCAATAGAATGTTCTTATATTCACAACAATGAACAAAATGTAGACGAGTTACCAAAACGCCCGCCTAGTACATGCACCGAGAAGCCAACCGAGTGCGTTGCTCACGTAAACAAGACTTCCTAGCGTGCTATCGACCTCGCATCATCCTGCGCCTTGGGTACTACGTTCGCAATTCTCGACCACTCGCCATTGAAAGCATTGACAAGCCACCACTTTAGTTCTGTACATTGGTCAGCATGTAAAGCTTGCGTGCTTCCGGGGTATATACTTACTGTCGTAGACAATCCTGTTGGCATTGTGAAAGTAGATGCTATGATCCGAGTCTGGGAATACGTGTACATCGTAGTTTTCGATGCCTGCAAGATCCAATCGGTCCAGCAGAGTAAGTGTATTCTGCATATGTACGTTGTCATCGGCAACACCATGCATAACAAGGAAGCGAGTGTTCTTCGCCAGCGATGTGACATCGGTAATGGTAGAGTTCTCGTAACCCACGGCGTTGTTCTGGGGCGTGTGCATGTAGCGCTCTGTGTAGATGGAATCGTAGAAGCGCCAGTCGGTGACAGGTGCAACAGCCATACCATACTTGAACGTCTCTCCACCGTCCTGCTCGAGCGTCTTCAGAGTGTTGAAGCCTCCATAACTCCAACCCCAGATTGCTAACCTGTCGGCATCCACGTACTTCTTGCTTGCCCATATCTTAGCCGCTGCAATCTGGTCGTGTGCCTCGTAGTATCCGATGTTGCCTCTGGTGATGCACCGGAGCTTGCGACCGAGAAAGCCTGTACCCCTGCCATCTACAGTGACGACAATGTATCCGAGACTTGCAGCAATGTAAGACTGGAAGTCGACCTTGAACTTCTTGTCCACTTCCTGAGAGCCTGGTCCGCTATACTGGTAGAACAACACAGGGTACTTCTTTTTCTCATCGAAGTGCGGTGGGCGTCGCTCAAGAACATTGAGTGTAAAGCCTTCGACATCGATCGTCTGGTACTTGAGAATCGGCATCTCACGCTGACGTACGAACTCGTCAAGGGCCTTGTTCTTTTCCAACACATTTTCGTATTTCTCCTTGGTCGTCGGCGTGCTGATAATCTTCTGCCAGGGAATACCAGGTCCCTTATAGGAGATCAGGGCGTATGAGCCACCGGCTGAGAAAGACGCACCATAGTAGCCTGAGCCGCCATCCTCCAACACCTCGCTCTTGCCAGTGCCGTTCAGGTAAACGGAGTATGGATGTCTCTCCATAGAACCCTTCTCGGTTGAGATGTAGTAGACGAGGTTATTCTTCAAATCCACCCTTGACGGCGCGTCGACGACCTCCCACTCGCCCTTGGTGAGTAGAACAGGCTTGTCGCTGTTCAAAGGCGTAAAGTAGCCAAGGTGATCATATCCCTCATGAATCACAGTGTCAATATAACCATCGTGTTGGCGGCCGTTTTCGGGGTCTGCGGGCACAAAAGTGGTTTGGTGTGAGACTTCGAACCATCCGCCGTCAAGTTCCGCAACATTCTCAGTCCTGATGGTCTTTCCAGTGCGTTGCTCGACGTCCATCAACACGAGCTTTAGAACATCGCTCTCTCGATTCGTTTCCCGAACGAGAACCTGTTTAGTCTTGCCCGCCCAGACAATCTCAGTGATCAGCCGGTTGTCATCTTTGAAGTCGTCCTCAATCTTGACACTGAATACTTCGCCCTTCTCAACATCGTAGAACTGAAGTGAGACGATCGGATTTGGTGCGCCGGCCTTGGGGTACTTGATCTCGCGCACTTCAGGGTAGTTTTCTTCTCCGGCTTTGGGTTTCTCTCCACTTGGCCGTGATACGAAGTATTGAACCGGGTACGTCGGAACGGTGGACTCGTCTGTGCGCAAGAAAGCAATGTAACTGCCATCTTCAGACCACCACGTTGCGCTGTTTCCTTGGAAGACTTCTTCTTCGTATACCCAGTCAGGTACGCCGTAAAATAGTTCAGATCCGCCATCCTTTGTGATTTGAATGACTTCCTTGGAATCTAGCTTGCGCAAAAACATGTTGTTATCCCTTGTGAATACGACGGCGTCTGACTGTGGCGATAAGGACGCCAGCTGGATCGCGCCCTGTGGGTTTTCCGGGTCCAGAGATTCGCCCGTCTGCGTCTCAACATCGAAAATCCAGTACTTTCCGTAACCAGAGTGTCGCCAATTCTTCTGGTAATCCGACATGACCAGTACCTTCTTGAAGTCCTTGCTTGGCCAGACGTCGCTGGGACGGATGTAGGATCCGTCCACCTGGAAGGTGTTTTCCTTCATGAGTATAGTCTTCTTCTCTGAAGTCTTCGGCTCGCCCTTGCTTCTGATATCCTCAACGACCAAGTATTCCTCATTCCCCGAGTTCTTCTCCAGCAGCAAGCCGTCCTCGCCCCCTGGGCCCGCTATCCACGCAACACTCTGTTGTTCGGCGTAGAATTGACCAGTAAAAATGTCGTCCATGGTAATCTTCTTTCCCGAGCCCTTGGTCGAGCTGGCGAGCGGATCGTGTGGCTGGCTCGAGACATGCTTGTAGCTGCCACTCATCAAGAAGAAGACTAGGGCAAGCGCCCATCCTGCCGCGCATGCCGTGCCGATAATCCATAACCATCTCCGTGTCTTTTTGTCTACTGCAGCAGGGGCCTGGTAGCGTGCGCTCTCAATGTCGAACTGCTCCTGCGGATGGCCTGCATCGTCATCATTGTCTGTGTACTTCTCCCCACGGATCGAACGCGATTTGCCGTTGATGGCTGCTGGATCGTTTATATGCTCGAGGACTAGCGACGTGGTGGATATGGAGGATACGGAGCCTTCGGAATCGTCTTCTGAGGTGCGCGCGGACCGCTCGTCTTTGGTTAGAAGCTCCGCCTCCTCCTCCTGATCGCGGCGCTGTCGCGGCATTGTCAAGTCTTGGTCTGGAAAGGACACGAATGCAATTAACACATGCTGATGATAGGGCGATTCAAATTATGATGCAACCATTTCTCGAAAATGTGGTGCGGCGGCGAGGCACAGTGGAGGGCTGTCCGGAGAGTTGCGGAGTTCACGCGGAGGTGTGAGAGCTTGTGTTGGCCGAAACTACCAAGCCGTCGTCTGACGCAAGGGGGCAACATCAAATGCAGCACAAAGAATCCAAGAATTAAGTTTCTATTCAAGTCCAATCTGGGACATTATTGGAATGACATGGCTCTAGCCGGTTTCTCCTACGACCAAGTCTGGAACTCCATGTTCCCTGTGTGCATATGTATTCAAGCATACATAGCCCTAATGGCTCTCCCGCTTGTATATGGGTCAATTTGTGAGCCAATGCGATATTTTCTGTTTTGCGTTGATACGACCAAGGAAATAGACAACTCAAGGCGGTGGCTGACTTACAAAAGGGTTGTCAGAAGGACCGTCGTAGGAAGATTTTGGTGTGGCCATGAACCGAACGTTTTCAGGGGCCTGGGGGGCCGGCGCTGAGCATCCATCGGAGGGATCATTCACGCCAATAAAGGTTCTTTTGCTGTCAGATTAAGAGGGTAATGGACCAAGATAATCCTAGAGTGCCGCTTAGTTGAGTCACTGGGTCTGACTTGAATTATCCTTACTTCCTTCATCGTACCCACAGCGTACATCTTGTCGACCTCGGATCGCAGACCCTTGATCTTGATGCGAATGTTGGTACCTCTCTCGATGATTTGCTCTCCATCGTCGGTCCATTGCGGGGGCGTAGCGTTTGCGTCGAATTTGATTTCAGCGGGGATCATCTGTCCTGGGTTAGCAAATGGGCAGACGCGTAGACAAGAGGGTATTTACGCTGCGTCCTACGAAGGCCTGCAGGGAGCCACAATCCACGAAGAAGCCAGTGCGCAGTACCGAGGTGACGATACCGTCCATCTTGACACGATTAGCGGAGCATTCGGCCGTCACATGCAAGCATTCAACCTACCACCTCGCCCTTGTAGGGCCTCCACACGACTGCCTTGTAATGTACCACGTATTCAGCGGAGCCAGAGCCGGGCATGACTTTGCCATCGGATATGTCGAACGAGTCCAAGATACACACTATCGTGTACTTTCCCGTGCTCGAGCCCTCCTCTTTCTGCAGCAGTTCGCGGTGAATGTGCTGGCGGATGAGGGGACCAAAGTACGATGGATGCAACTGGATCGTCTTCTCGAGTTCTTTGAGGAAAAACATGTTGCGCGTATGCGACTGGGTTGACGGACAAGGTAGAGTGAATGCGCGCAGTTGTTCTTGGAAGATGCAGACGTAGGTGCACGGTGGAAGGGTAGAGAGCGACAGAAGATCAAGGCAGCCAGACCAAGGTCCTTGGTACTATGCGACTTTATTCTCTTTATTTTGACGGGCCCAGTGAAGAGTCGACAGTGTGGAATGAAGCCCACGCGCGTGTTGCAGCTCGACACGCCTCTGCCTGCAAAGCCAAGCCTAATTATTATATCCAGCAGTCCATGCGCACCGTGTCCCGAGTGTTCGCGCCGCTCGTGGGAATAGGACGATACAGTAATAGCAAATTCGGCGTAGGGGGTCGAGGCTGGAGGAACAATGCAGAGCTGGCTGCGACGTGCAAGTTGGTGAGCTCCAGAGGCTGCAGGTGTCGGCGCGGAAAATCGCTCGCTAAGGCCCGAGCAGAGACACCACTCCCACCTGCCAGCTTGCGCATCCCCCCACACCCATGTCGTGATACCCTTCCCTCTGCGCTATCCGCACACCCTTGGGCTCTCACGGCCGGTGCCATTACTCCCCCGCGACTCGACCAGCACTGCCATCCCTCATCGTCAAGACATGATTTAGCCCCTTCGCACCCCTCGCAACCTCCGATACGCGCCCAAGTTCCGCATCCGCCACCATGTCTCTCAACCTAGAGAAGCAACTTGTCTTCGTACGTCATTCTTCAACAAATGTCTGTACCTAGCTGACTAGAGGGTAGTATGGAGCATATCACCACAACAAAGTAGGTGCACTTGGTCGGCCATCTTCACATGTCAGCTAACCTGCCATCTACAGGTCAACATTGGGATACATCTGCTTTGCGTGCCCCCAATCTTGTTGACATCTTTCCTACTTGTAAAGCGGCCCTTGGAAAAGCTCCCTCAGCAGAAGCGCGCTAACAAGACAGCAGCTCACCAACACGCCGGCCGTTCCGCTGCCGTCATGGCTTTCCGTACCGAATCTCCCGCTCAATGTCGGTACAGCCGGAGCTGTCCTCTACTCGACCCTGTACATCCTGATGGAGCCTGTTGCAGGCGCCATGCTTGCTCCCATACTGATTGGTGGTACTGCGTATGCCAACCATCTCACATCTGCCTATGGCGCGAACGCGAACTCGTGGGCTGGCGCAATCAACATCGCATGCTGGATTGCGCAGTTTATCGGACATGGAAAGTTTGAGGGAAGAGCACCCGCGCTGCTAGACAACCTTGTACAAGCCATCTTCCTAGCGCCTTTCTTCGTCTGGTTCGAGATTCTCTTTATGCTCGGCTACCGCCCTGAACTGAAGCGCCGGATAGACCAGGCCGTCGAGCAGGAGATCCAAAAGTTCAGGAAGAGCAAGGACAAAGATCAGAACGGCTCTGCCAAGTAAGCCCACGTCGAGACACGGATCATGGCGTGAGCAAATGTGAAACGTAGTATTGGTTCGGTCAGTGGTAATAGAACATCATATTGGAGCGGCATTTTTGAAGGATACGCGTGTAGTGTATGAATACTGCAACAGGACATGGCATTGCACGGTGCACGGTGTACATGGCGTCTATCGCCAACGGCTATTATTTTTGCCCGCTTGGCTGTACGTTTTTGAGGCTTTGCAATGTAGTAGGATACCAATCTAGACTGTTGTTTACTTGGAATATGGTTGAACGCCTTGTGAGGTTTCTCGCTTTGACCATGTACAGCCGTCGCAAATGCACGGTATGGCCGCATGCAAGCTTTGCAGCTGTTGTCGATGATGTACCATACCACGAAGAGCCCTGGAGGGGTTCTGATCAGATGACCATTCCAAGTAAGCTAGGATATCTTCGCATATCGGAGTTCAAGTCCATCCGAGAGATCATACTTCTTGCCCCAATCAGCATTACCAGGTCTGAGGGGCCAACATTTCAATGATTAATGCGGTCAAAGTCAATCGATAAGACAGCGCTGAAGTGGGCTTGTGTTCAAGCTGCAACGGTTCAATCTTGCGCCGGAATGCTGCAATATCAATGGATAAAAGTAGAATGATGCAGCCATGACAAAGAAAGAAAATCTGTAACTTCGCAAACGCACTCCAGACTGCACCGTCGCGATCGTGGTAGTGGTGAAGCTCGGTTGGGTGGAGGCTTTTTTCGGATTAGTGGTAGACGCCAAGGTCCGCGCTTTCCTCCCGAACCGCAGGACTTTCTTCCTCACAGTAGAGCTCCCATCCTCCACTCCATCACCATCTCCCCTCTTCCATACCTGCATCAATCTCAATTGGTTGCAGAGCTACCGAAATAGACTCTTGAGCAGCCGTAGCTATGTTCTCAAGGGCCATCCGCCAGTCGAGCCGCCGGGTCGCTGCAATCTCTGCCACCAGCAGGATTGCTTCGGTAAGTCCATCGCAACCGCCCGCAATTGCGCCTGCCGCCCGTCCAGCCATGGTCAGAAACTTGTAGAACCGATTTCCGATGCCATTGGCGCTGCAACGGAGCTTCGTTGATGGAACTGGGTGGGCTGCGCTGCAATGCGGCGGGAGCCAGAAAGCTCCCCTCTACCCAAGATACAGTACTGACGGCTTTTCCTCACCAATAGACCCGCGCTCCCGCGTTCACCAACGCCACCCGTTTCTACGCTTCCGATGCGAAGGCCACCCCCACCGAGGTTTCCTCCATCCTGGAGCAGAGGATCCGTGGCGTCCAAGAGGAGACCAGCCTCTCCGAGACTGGACGTGTGCTTTCCGTCGGGTACGCTACTTTGCCATTGCCATCAACGCCATGGCAGATATCGAATGATGCAGTGCAAGGAGCTGACTGGGGAACAGTGACGGTATCGCCCGTGTCCACGGCATGAACAACGTCCAGGCTGAGGAGCTTGTCGAGTACGCCAAGTCCACAACACCACGATTTCCCCACGGAAGCTAACGCTCACCCAGGTTCGCCTCCGGTGTCAAGGGCATGTGCATGAACTTGGAAGCCGGCCAAGTCGGTGTTGTACTCTTCGGTTCTGACCGTCTCGTCAAGGAGGGTGAGACCGTCAAGCGTACCGGAGAGATTGTCGATGTCCCCGTCGGCGAGGCCCTCCTCGGACGTGTCGTTGACGCTCTCGGCAACCCCATCGACGGCAAGGGTCCTCTCAAGACCACTGAGCGCCGCCGTGCTCAGCTCAAGGCCCCCGGTATCCTGCCCCGCCGCTCCGTCAACCAGCCCGTACAGACCGGTCTCAAGTCCGTCGACGCTATGGTTCCCATTGGACGTGGTCAGCGTGAGCTGATCATTGGTGACCGTCAGACCGGAAAGACCGCTGTTGCCCTTGATGCCATGCTTAATCAAAAGCGATGGAATAACAGTAACGACGAGACCAAGAAGCTGTACTGTATCTACGTCGCCGTCGGTCAGAAGCGATCCACCGTTGCTCAGCTCGTCAAGACCCTTGAGGAGAACGACGCCATGAAGTACACCATCATTGTTGCCGCTACTGCGTCTGAGGCCGCTCCTTTGCAGTACATCGCTCCCTTCACCGGTTGCTCCATGGGCGAATGGTATGTATCCGTCAACCCACTGTTTCGTCTCAATGCTTCATCATCTCACCAATACCGTATAGGTTCCGCGACAACGGCAAGCACGCTCTCATCATCTACGATGACTTGACCAAGCAGGCCGTCGCTTATCGCCAGATGTCCCTGCTTCTCCGCCGTCCTCCTGGTCGTGAGGCCTACCCCGGTGACGTTTTCTACCTCCACTCTCGTCTCCTCGAGCGTGCGGCCAAGATGAACGACAAGCTCGGTGGTGGTTCGCTCACTGCCCTTCCCGTCATTGAGACCCAAGGTGGTGATGTGTCCGCTTACATTCCCACCAACGTCATTTCCATTACTGGTATGTTCCTCTGAGCTACTCGGTAGTTGCCCGACGCAAATTATACTAACTGCAAATTAGACGGACAGATCTTCTTGGAAGCCGAGCTCTTCTACAAGGGTATCCGCCCCGCCATTAACGTCGGTCTCTCCGTCTCCCGTGTCGGTTCCGCTGCCCAGGTCAAGGCCATGAAGCAGGTCGCCGGTTCCCTGAAGCTTTTCTTGGCTCAGTACCGTGAGGTCGCCGCTTTCGCTCAATTCGGTTCCGACTTGGACGCTGCCACCAAGCAGACCCTTTCTCGTGGAGAACGTCTTACCGAACTCCTCAAGCAGAAGCAGTACTCCCCCATGGCCGTCAACGAGATGGTTCCTTTGATCTACGCTGGTATCAACGGTCTTCTTGACCCTGTACCAGTCAACAAGATCCTCCAGTGGGAGGCTGACTTCCTTGCCCACCTCCGATCGAATGAGTCCGACATGCTCGCCCAGATCGACCGGGAAGGTGCTCTCAGCAAGGAGCTTGAGCAGAAGCTGCAGGAGGTTGCCCAGAGCTTCACCAAG
The DNA here is from genome assembly GCA_900634815.1 of Paradendryphiella salina. Classification (NCBI taxonomy): domain Eukaryota; kingdom Fungi; phylum Ascomycota; class Dothideomycetes; order Pleosporales; family Pleosporaceae; genus Paradendryphiella; species Paradendryphiella salina. The sequence continues at coordinate 13,025 of LR132238.1, read as the reverse complement.
AGCTTCGTCGCATAAATGGATTGAAGGCTGGAAGAGTGGGTACTGTCTATTCCAATGTTCTGAGGGGCCAAAAAGTGCTGATTGGTCTTTGAGAATAGATGTATAATAGAAGATGCGTCCTCGCCATCAGCCGTGTTTCAATATGGAAGATTTGTTCTTTTTTTTCTGCATTGATAAAACGGCTGGGTCACGCACGCCTGCCTCCATCATCACCAACGACTACCCTTTGTGATTCCCTGTCCTCCTCCTTTTAGCGGTACATATGCGAATCTGTTCTGGCTCATGAAAGTGAGATGGGTGAATGGTTAGCTATGACAATTGAACGTTTCCTCTGTTATTCGAGTCTCTTCGCTATATGTATGTGTGATGTCAATGGGCTGGTTGGTGCGCTATTCAAAGTCTATCATTGTCTTATGCAAGTTCGCTTGGGCTAACCAAAACTTGGTCATGTCATGTAACAGTACCGATGTCTACGTTTGCCTTGCACGGCCTTGCACTTCTCCTTGGGTCGCATCCCCGTCCTTGAAGGGGTCGTCGGCAATTTGCACGGCATCACCCGTCTCCGGGGGCTCATCATGATATTCGTCATCCCATGTTGTCCTAAGACTAATGTCATCCTCGTCTTCTCGTAAACGCTCGGCAGCTTCCAGCGCCCCCGGGTCATCTGCATACTCGTTCTCCAGGTCTTGGATGCTTAGGCGTCGGACGCCGGCGCGCTCTTCGGCTTCGAGCTGTGCAGCGCGGGCCTTGGTCTTGCGGTATATGAGCCAGCCGGTGGTTACACCCGCAATCAGACCAATGAGGATAGAGATGTATGATAGCGCCTTTGTGCTTGGGTCCATCTTGCCTCCGCTCTCAGCAATCTTCTCGAGCTGGCTACCGATGAAGATGTGGAGCATCAATTTGGGTGATACGATGGCCGTAGCAAGGGCGTAAGAAGCCCAGTGTACGGTTGGGAAGGTTGCAACCGCACCGTTGGAGATGGAGTATGGTAACGGGCAGAGGCGGTACATGACGAGGAGTTTGAGACCATCGTGTTTGAGCGTTAGGGAGAGGGCGGCGAAGCGTGTGTCGTTTTGTATCAGGCGATGCACCATGGATTTGAGGATGGTGCGTGAGAGGAGGAAGGAGGCTGTGCTGCCGGCGACTGTGGCCGTGGCTGCTATAAACCATCTGTATAGGGTCAGCAGACATGGTCGTGCTGAGAAGCACAAGCAACCTACCCATTCGGAAAGCCATATACGAAGCCAGCAATGGTAAGCAGGCTGGAGTATCCAATCAATGGCGGAAAAGAAACAATAAAAATCAAGGCCCAGAGTATCAGCCATCCTGCCGTAACATCTCTCCACTTCTTCGCTACAGGTAATAGCGCGCCGAATATCCGTTCATTGTACACCAAGAACAGAATGCCGCCTGCGGCCAAGGCCAAGTTTCCGACAAAGAAAAGCACTTTCTGAACAGGAGAAAGCTTGTTGTATTGGTCCAAGACTCGTCGCGAAATCTTGTCGTACTTGTCCATTGCGCGTTGTCGCCATGTGCTGTGGTGTTGGCTGTGATGGGAGGCATTGCGCCGGAAGGTAGACGATTGCGACCGTCGAGTCCATACTGGCCTCTCGCCCGTTTCTTCATCATCGAGGGGGAGCGCAAGGGCGCGAACATCGTAGTCGGTCGCCGGCATGGCTGCCTACTATATATAAACAGCAACGGAGAGGCTGACTGCAGAGCGATGCGGATGTATGCTGAGGTGATGGATACGCGAAGTAGGTATGCAGGCGAATAGAAAGGTGATGGTGGGAATTGAATGTTAGCTGTCACAGCTGGGAACGGACATTGCGGGTGTTGGTAGTACGTTGTTGGTGTGAGATGCTAATGCTAGTGCTGAAGAGACGCTTGGTTTCATCGCCATCCGGGCGGACGAACGATGATGCACCGCCGCATCCGCCCTGCATTAGGCGGGTAGACGCGATTTGCCATGATTACCACAAGGTCGCAGCGTGGTTGACGGATGTGCCCTCAGGTTCGACGACTTCGATGGGAAGGGCGCGCGTTTTGTTCTGCTCAAGCAAACGCTACCGAGTGCATGAGTTTCAGGAGTGGTGTTGCATCCATGTGCAAGCTTTCAGAATTCCGCCGTTCCATGGATTCCTCGCACACCGCATGTCCCCCCCCTCACGTGACCTAGTCCAGCCTCAGGTCCTGTACCCCATTCGAAGGGATACTTGAGGCATATGTCGCAGCTTCGCCTCTATCCAAGTCTGTCTGTCAATCAACGCAACGCCCAAGCCTTGTCCATCCCACGCCTAGCTACAACACATCCCATTCTCTCTCACCGACGCGATCCCTTCCTCTGGTAGGCTCCAGGGCCATGTAAGACTACTGGGGTACAAGTGTGTAGATTGCCCGTTCCCGCTGTATGGTTGACCTGCAGCACGGTGCAAGCTTCCCCCCACCCCTACGTAGTTGAACGGCTTAAGCCTAGCCCCAGTCCCATTGAGCTTCATTCGCGCTCGCGATCGCCCCCAGGCATACAGTCGCTCTGCCCTCCTCGGCGCACTTGTGTGTATGTGTGCATGTCCTGCAGAGACAAGGCTGTGGGACAAATACTTGCCCTTTCGTTGAAGCTTCATTCCCTCTGACGCGCCGGTCGCTCCTCTGCCAATAGACGCAGTACTTAATCAGCCAGACAGCCTCCTGTCTCGACCTCAACCCAGAACCTCAACCATCTCGCGCGCGCCGCCTCTCACCGCCAAATCTCTCAGTATCTTTTCCGTGCTTGGGACGAGTCATCATGGTCGCAGACAATTTGTATGAAAAGGCCCTGCCTGTGCTGCAAGACGACTCCTTGGATGATGAAGACAAGACGGATAGGCTCGAGGAGCTGATGCGCAAGGAGACCAATTTCACGGGCAAGTCTCTCGAGAACATTGTCCTCGACTGTCTATGGCGTTATCGCGATGCCGGCAGCTCCTCCAGCTCTCCCCCGAGTCGCCATACCGTTATCCGCCGTCCATCGCCAGCTCCATGGCAAGCCAATCGCGCCCCGACTCCCGTCAACAACTCTCCGCGCATGGTACATCCTCCACCAGGCTTTGGCATAGGTCCGCCCGGCTTCGCGCGAACAAAGTCATCGACTGCATCCCCCTTTACGTCTCCGCGACCCTCGCCACGACTTGCTTTTTCGACGCCGCATATCCCCCACAGCCCCAGCCTGAGCGCATACCAGTTCAGCGAGTGCGCGAGCCCCAACACAGAGTCATACGGTGACCTTGATACACATTCGGTAGACTGGCTTGTTAATGACGATGCTGGGAGCACCGAGTCATCTCTCCTGGGCGACGGCACTCTCAATGGCGCCGCGGCCGAATGGGTGCAGCCACAGACTATGGATATGGGCCCCTATGACATGCTGCGCTCCATCCTGAGGGATGACCGATCAGACGAGGAGCTTGAAAAGGTTCTTGAGGTTAATGGCTATGACCTCAGTGCTGCTCTGCTCGCGTTGATGGGACAGCAAATGGACGTGTCGCAGCTCCCTACCACTCCTTCTGAGCACCCTGGATACGTCATCGGAAAGTCAATGAGTCCGGCGTTCAGGCCTGCTACACCTGCCGGCCAGCAGAAGAGCAACATTGTATGCAAGTACTTCTTATCGACCGGACATTGTGCTAGGGCAGATTGCCGGTTCAGTCACGACACGAGCAAGACGTTGTGCAAGTGAGTAGCATGTGTTCGTCTCAATTCTTAAATACTAACATGTGATGCAGATACTTTTTAAATGGCAATTGTCTGGCTGGCGACACATGCCTCTTCTCACATGACCCCTCCGCTTTGATGGCTCGCATGGCTGTCTCAGATGTCGCAACCTCACCTCTGCCAAACTTCCAGATGTCCGACTACGAATTTCCCACTCTTCACTACAATGGCTCTCCTCTTGGTACACCATCAATATCAACCTCCGAAGCAACCTCTTTGGAGCAGCTCTATGGTCTTGCAGGCGGTGGTCCCACACGTCCTCCACCTGGTCTCAGCCCGTATGTCAATTTTACCACTAGTAGCTGTAGTCGTCCGCAATCAAGGACTGGCAGCCGCCATGTTTCTCGTGCTGCTACACCCTCTGTGCTCGCAGTGGACGACAACGATGTTTTTCCCAGTTTAGGTTCTGCTGCTGCCAAGACTGGAAAGCGTCATCATGGAAAGCGTGGTGGTAATGGTCACAACAAGGATACCCCAGGACCGAACAACCTTGCAGATGTGGTTCGCATGTCGCCCTCGCCAGCTCCTGCCACTCCAGTTCGGAAGGGTCTGAGACAGACTAAGAGCTTCAATGGGTCTCAGGAGAACAGTGTGGCTGCCCAGGTGATCCCTGCTCCTCAGCATATTCCTTGGCTTGAGACTGGTGAGAAGGGTAATCAGGCATATCTCAAAGCCCGCGCCGAAGCTTTTAAGCACGGCAGCTTGCGTAACAAGTTTCTGCAGAGGTAAGATATACCGCTAGCGATATGGCAACCACCTGCTAATACATACCAGTGCTGCTCAAGCTTGGAACCGCAGCGACTCTCGCGCGGCTAAAGCTCTTAGTCTCAGGGGGCAAAGTGAAAACAATCTGATGCGCGAGGCTCATCGTGAAGCTGCTCGTATTCTCTACGAAGATCGCAATAAGGATAGTGATGGCTCGAGAGAGCTATATGTTGATCTCCACGGTACATTAACCCCACAGCATCCAGTAACAAACCATTACTAATTCCACAATAGGCCTGCATCCTGATGAATCCGTGTCATATCTCGAAGGCATCCTGCTAAAGCACAGTTCATCTTCCCGCCCAGTCTACGCCATTACAGGAACCGGTCACCACTCCAAGAACGGTAAAGACAAAGTTGGCAAGGCCATCCGCGGTTTCCTCAATGAATGGAGATATGCCTTCCGCGAGTTCTCCGTTCCCGGTGACCGCAACAATGTCGGTGGCATTCTTGGTATCGATCCCAGTAGCTACGACAAGAGTGTTGCCGAACGGGCAAAAGAATCAGAATCAGATACTGAGGGTAGTAAGAAGGATGCTAAGATTCGCATCATGAAGAGAGATGAGGTGATGGATGCGCCGAAAGGGCCGAAGCGGGCGGTTTAGTTGACGCTCTAGTCGATTAGGTGGGTGAGTGGACAATGGGGGAGGCGAGGCGAGGCCCGCTTGGTAGATTAGGAATGGAATAAGAAAGAGTTTACTACTTCACGTTCTTTCCTTCTTGTCCATTATTCGTCGTATGAAGTTCGCGGTTCTTTACCGATAAATCTCCAGTTGATGGAGAAGGGGCTCCATGGTGGAATACCGCTCTGGTCGAATAGATTAATGAGTCATGACCTCGTTTTCTTATGACTATTGCTGGGACGCTGCTTTGTACATTGAGTGAAACATGAGGATGGATAGTGCTGGATGTGTGGAGGTTGGCTTGGGTGTCTAGATTGCCTATTTATCCCGCCGTTTCGGGTCCCCAATGTATTTCTGAGCATTACACGGTGTTGGGAACCTGGTGCTAGTCATATGCGGAGCGTTGTGCCTGCTGGTTCTGGTTCTAGTAGCGCAAGTTGTGCACACGTGACCAGCCTCTGCTCTTCCACATCACGATATTTACAAGATGACACAATTTCGTCATGTGTTGGAAACGCCGACGAAATATTGCTTTCGTGGCATCGAGCGTGCGTCCCCGCCGCATTCTTGATCATCACTTGGGCATCGAGAGCCTGGCTGTACCTTCCCTAGCCTTGATTTAGTGGAGAGACCCTGAACCCACTTATCGTAGCTCTAGAACTGACACTCCACTCCACTCTCTTCCCACGCAACTGTCGCAGTCTCAATTTTGGTTCATCCATACCACTTCCTGACACCTGAATAACTGGCCACCAGCAACTGAAGACCGTACTCTGTGCCGTATTCAGGGTTACCAAAGACTTGCAGTCATCGGGTCCAGGGGATCGGGCTCCCGAGAACGTCGAGTTAAACAGACCCTCCCTACATACTCATGAACAACACTTTGAGGGAGTGCTTACTTTCATTGTTGGCCATGAGTAGTTGGAAGGTTTTCGAGATCTAAGTATAGCCGCCATCAAATGCCTGGCCCAACTTGCGTTGGGCGGTTCGACGTCGAACAGGAGTTCTCTTATCTTTAGAGAGCCGGCGGAGGGCGCTGTATACCTATCGCGGTCACCCATCAGCCTTATGTCCATGTCGCGCACTTGATGCGGAGCTTATGAACTTACTACAATAGAAATCCTCCGGCGCTTCTTCTCTTAGATGATATGAGATGTGCCCACTATACCACACAATCTGTCTTCACCCGGCTGACGTGGTAGTTGTACAAACCCCTCTCAGGATTTCAGCTGTGTAGGGTGTTTTCCAGTGGATTTGCATTTCAACCACTCTCCCAACTTCGATCACCGATACATGGGCGCCTGCCCCCGCACCTAAGCCGTGGTAGTCGAATTAGCCGACGTGTGTTCGTTGACAAAGCCAGGGATGGCTTCACAATAAGCGCGAGTCAAGCACTATGGCCTCCTTTACGGTCTATCAGAAACTGGGTATCAGTAGGAGCGCAGGAGTCTCCAAGGCTTCCTCTATCGCTTGCGCTTTTCTGGAAACGACCAGTATGGCATACAATCATCCCTATTGGTGGAGATGTACATGCATCTCGTTGGCTGGATGGGTATATAACCTTCTCAGTGACCGTCGTATCTGCGCACAACAAGGCACAGCCTCTTCATATCACTGAACGATTCTTCAACAGAGATCGAGAGTCGGCCTACACCTCCCAAGATCCTCTGCGCTCTTTATGTCCCAAGGCTACGCGGTCGAAGGCTCCCCAGAACCTCCCTCGCTCTTCTCTTTTCGAATTGTGATAAGATTTGTTGTCCCGCGGAATCTGCTATCTGCCCAATCGTTTCTTTCGCTCTGCGTTCGCCCCTACCAACCTCAGTCATTATTTGGATCCTCGGCGGACTCTCGGACCAATGGCGACACTTCCGACAGTCCGGCCATCTTCCTCGGCATCGCAACCTCCAACTAATCGTTGCAATGATGCTGACAAGCACAATCGTGGATATCCGAAGCTTGCGTTCTTTTTTTCAAAGTGCAGTAGATATCTGCATGTCCGGAGATTTTCTGCGCTCGCAGTGCGCCTCCTGCTCTACCGTCAGCACCGGCTGACAGACCTGGAGCATACTATTCTGGATATAGAAGCCCACTACGCTAGCAACAATGACCACAGCAAACAAGAGGTGTTAAAGGATTTTGCCTTTCTTAAACCAGGATCTGAAGAACAGAACATCCATCACCAGGTATATGAGCAGCTCAAACTGGAGTTGAAAGAATACGGTACGTGGGGTCCCTCTTGTTAGCGTGTGCTGTACCCTAAATATGACTAGAGGAAGCAATCCTTCGATTTGACCGTCTCGCTCAAAAAGGTTACGATGTGGCCGATATTCGTACTATCCAGTCGCTCTTGGATCAGATGCCTGACTCTCTCTTAGGAATGGATTGTGCGACGTGGGGGTTCTTAGACACCCCAGAGAGCTACGCATTCGACATAATACAGGTAGTGGGTCGACCTAGTGCTAGTATCATGGGTAAATTACTTCAGGAAAGGCTGCTGAAATGGGCGCCTCGTTTCCCACCATGGCTGTGGGCACTCATGTTCTGGTCGAGAAAGCAGGCAAACGTTTTCAACCATTACCATTTCAACAGTCGCCGATTCGAAGCTTTTTCTCTGGCACTAGGTAACATTGCCGCATCCTTGTTAATATACGCTGCAGTCACCTCGCTGTACTTTACAGCTGGCACCACGTCAAGTATCGCCGGAGTTGTTGTCATTTCTGTCACGATAACGGCCTGCAGTGTGCTGTTCCAGAATCAGCAATTCGTCTCTATGCTCGCAACGTAAGCTCAACTTGATCTTAGTATTGAGTGGACTTACTAATGATATAGGGTATGCGCCGTGCTAGTAACGCTGCTACTGAATGACGTCTCTCGACATCCTCAACCAACCCAAACTTGTCCACATCCAGGGTGGGTCAACAACACAACTCTTGATGGAGCCTGATCATTGGCGCAATGTGTGGTGAGCTACGAGGTGTTCCGAGAGTCGACCGCCAAGCCATTGTCCTTAACTATACATACTTTGGTGGACACCCAGGATTATGGGTGACGACAGCATGAATTAATGTACTTTGCGATCTTTGCAATCAATATGGTCCAGTAACAGGCAAAAAGGGAACTAGAATCAAGAAAGAGAGGAATGCTCGACCCGAGTGCCAGCACTAAACCATGTTGGCAATTGTGGCGCTGTTTCATCCTTCCAAGCGGCTCATGCACATACGAGCAGTATCGGTTTCAACACAAAAGAGCAGACAAAACGCGTCAATACCAGACTTTGAGGCATTTTCCCATTTGCCTTGACCTAACACTCGGGCGCTGGTTCTTCAAACTCTGAACTGAACAGCATACCGGACGAGACTGCGTCGGTACCCTCTGGTGTTTCCCATGAATTCATGGAAGAAGAGCCATTGACAGGATCGACACGCGCTGGAACATGGGCTCTCTGTCTAGATAGAACGGCCACAGCTGGACTCATGATCATAGGCCTTGTTCCTAGGAAGATGAAAGTATATATCCGAAGTACGCTGCAATACCCTCGAGGTGTCTTCTCGCCGATGCCTATCACACCAGTTTGAGCACAAAACCTCTGGGGAGCATTTCCAACCCCCTTCCCTCAGCAGTCTTGTGATCCACCAAATCCGGTGTGATTGCTCAAGGCTGATCGATGGACGCATGCCGCTAGCTGCAAGCAATGAGATGCCAGGTGGACTTTTTTTTCACACTTCGCTTGCTGGATTCGACGAAATCTGGTCAACTCAAAGCTATAAAGGCTCAAGTTGATCAGAACACTATCCAAAGCACTTCACATCCTCTCTACCAGCTTATTCAAGGCCACTTGTGCACGCTAGGTTACCGGGCGCGATTAGGAGAATATGGGCCAGCAGATACTGCCCAACGAATGTTTGGTCTCTACTGACCGCCGCGACGAAGAAGGTATGACTGTCTGCCTTCCGCTCCTACGCACAATATAATTGAGCTATATGTCTAGTACGGCGAAAGGATCCTATCCATATTGCTAAGAAGAATGCTGGATACCGTGCTATCCGGGCATCACAAAGCAATGCTGGGCTAGGGGGCCGTAGCTTGACAGCAAATACTCAACAACATCCCGGGGTACCCGCGAACCCTGGTCGACTCCCGTTCTTGCCTCAACAAGGCGCTCAAACCAGTTCACAGACTTGTCCTTGATTACCGGAACGTCTTCGCCTCCGCCGCTACGGCTCATCAGCTCCAGGCCGGCGCCGAAATCCTGGTTGTCTACTTATGTTTCACCGGTGCGTGATCAAGACGGAGAAGGTGCTGAGACTGGTGGAGACATTTGACTAGCAACGACTATTTCACTGGCAGGGATATCTGGGCTTCGTCTGTGGGTGCCACCTTTGGTCGATCTGCAGGAGCATGGGACAAGATTTTTTACGCCTCCAGAACCAATGGAACTCAAAATGCCACCTGTCTCTGAAGGTAGTCTCTGGTGTCTCATGTCTTCATGCTAGTCAATTTGCGTTATCTTTTCAAGTGATTAAGTTGTGTGCCGGTCCAGGCCAAGTTACTCGATTAATGGGCCTCAATGAAGGCTGACTGCCTGCTTCCAGCCTTGTCATCGCGACCGATGAGAGAAAAAGCTACGTGCTGAAGATGCCCTGTGTGCGGCCAAAGCGTCGCTCCAACGTCTCTTACCCCAGTCGTCTCTAGGCCACGACCCACCCATGTTGGTGAGCAGAATAATCTTCTTTGGAAAGGACCGAGTCACACCGCTCTCGCTCCCTACAATGCCTGTGTGGGATCGCCGTGGGGAGGGCCATTCCTAGGGCCAAGCCAGAGCCTAGGCCCGTTGGATTTGAGGCGTTGGGTAGCGTGTGCACAGTCCGATATCCTCCAAGAGCGGGCCGGTGTCTGCCTGGTCGCATAGGGTGTGGCTGGCGGCGCGAGACTTTCGAAACCAGCGTGGAGGACGCGACGGGCATTTGCTACTCTCAATCGCGTTCTGCTCTACACCCACTTCATGGCAACATCGCACTCGCAACGACCGTCTCTTCGCTCCAGTTGTAACTATGGGGACTCTACACGTTCACTACACGATTTCTCGCAGAATAGATTGTACATCACCTGCATCGACCAAGCAGCCTGCCCGAGGTACAAGGTACCCCTTTTGCGTTGTTCATGTCCAAAATCAAGCATCAACTAACCCAGTGAGTCCAGATAGGAAGACCTAGCCCATTGATCGAGTTGTTTGAAATCTGCTGAATCCTTCGAGCCGATGCACGATTCTATTCGCCTCCTCCCTTACCGAGAGAATTAGCCGGTATCGATCGAACCGCCATCCCTTTGCCAATCGAGTCCATACCGCCGATACTCCCGCATGTGCATGAAGCCGGGCCGTGTTTATTTGCACGAGGGAGGAATGCACTCGCGGATAAGTCCGTCTGGATTCCGTAGCGTTGGTAATTGCTTGTTCTAACGGCGTTATTAGCTCAAAACCGTTGCAGATGTAGCCTGACGTTTGAGGCACGAAAAGGAACGGCTGGCAATTGCGATGCAGGGCGCGCACTCCGTTCCAAGGTATGCAGGGCACCAACTCGCCTAAAGGGACATGCAGTGGTGCAGCATCTACATCTATTTAGGATGTTTATAACTCATAGACACAGACAACGCAGCCTAGGCCTCTCTACACATAAGTCGAGGATCTGTATAATATGTATACGTAAGAACAAAGTTTTCCTATATAAATGCGCATTTACTTGTAGCTGTGCCTCTTTAGGAATAACAAGGTCTGCAAATACAAAGATTTTGAGCAGATAGACAATTACTATTGCAACGAAAGCTGTTTGCGTTGTACGCTGAGTTGTGAATCGCCCGAGTCCTCTACGTAACACTTTTTGCCAGAGGAGGCTTATGTGCAAAACAAGATGCTAGCGAGCTAGAGAATCTTGGATGGGAACAATTGTGTTGAGAATGTTGAGCACTTTTCGGGACGTCTCTGGGAGGATGTCGTAGTTAGGAGGCGGGCTGTCGTAGGATAGAAGTAAAGACTGAGCCTCTATCGTAGCGTTTATTAGGCATCATCACGATTACTAATAATGGAGAGTGAATTGCTAACCTTACAGTGTTCCTAGAATGAGGTCGTCGTGTATGGCACACCCAAAGATATTATGGCCTCGATCACCGCTCGTTTTTCCTTCCCGACGACTTCCTTTATGGCTTTTTGCACAGAGGCTACTTCCGTAGGATCTTCGCCAACTGGATCTTTTTGCACGGGGCCTGGCGACAGATTAGCTGACGGCTTTCCATTCGGAAGAAGGTGCTCTTACGAATCGACCTTGGCTTAGAGCTTGGGATTTTTGGTTTTGGCCATGATATATAGTCCGAAGTCCTGGCTGCTAAAACAGTATGACTTTGGGCGGTGCTCGTTATATTGAGTCAGCGTATAGGAGGAGCGAATGCAAACACGCAGTGGAGCGGACCATTGTATGTTAGGCAGGGCAGTGCGTGGGAAGCAATTCGCCCATGACTTAAATGCCCAAGCTAGCCGCATCGGCTTTCAATCGTTGCTCATCCATCGGCCACATTGTGTTGCGATGGATGGAGCCGAAAAGGTAAGTAGCCTCAGGGATACTGCTGAGGATTGAGAGCACGGTGGTCGCGAATGCTCTTCCGCCAGCTGTTACTTATTCGTTGTCTCTTCTATCAATATAGGATTTCATATTGTGCCAAAGGAAGAAGAACCATTCCTAGGTCTGGCTAGTATTTGGCTGACTTTTGTGTCAGGTGTATTCCAGCGACAAACAAACTTGTCGCGGTTCGGCGCTTCTTGCGCAGCTTTTTTGACCAGGGAGATATCGGGTGGGTGTTACAAAACGATTAACATCGATAATGTGGGTATGTAAAGCGGCTAGGTGACTGGCGGCCGTATCGGTGGCCGTATTGTGTGGCGATTCAATGTTGCACAGGCGCTTGCTATCGCACCACAGTAGAAGGGGATCAACAAAGTTCCAGGACTTCCTAGTAGGCTGAAGGCCTGGCTGCGACAAGCGCAGGTTGTGAAGCAAGTTAGAGCCGAGTCCCTTCCGAGATTTGGCTACCTGAAGTACTTTGGTAAAGCGAAGCATTTAGAGCGTTACACTATGTTGAGAGCTTATATTAGTGATATGCTAGACGTTATCCTTCTGGTTCTGGTCCTGGTTCTGAGAATGGGCATCGAGTATTCCATTCTCGACATACTGGAGCTGGAATTGTTGGCACTAATGTCTACTCCCTCCTTGGATTCCTTGAGCAACTGTAACAAATATCGGGCCTTGATATGCAAGGGTGCCAAAAGAAGAAACAGAAAAGGCTCGAAACGTTAAGCTCCCGTCCTCGTCGTTACTACGCTTGTATGCCATGTCTAGACCCAGTCTAATCCTTCCGTCTCCACTTTTTTCGAACGTCACCCAACACTCTTTGCTCCGACATAGACGTCTCCCACAGCGAAGAAGGCTGCGATTATCGCGAATAGATCGGTATTCCTTAGCGCTGGTACGCACACGACCAAGAGTACTGCGAGCACCATGCCGCAGCCACCGAGGACGATGATACGGCACTTCTCCAATTTGGCGCAGCTTAAGACCCCCAGGCACCCCGCGAGAAACACCGGTACATATGAACCGGAGATTATACTTGTGACTGTCAAAATTGTTTCAAGCTCCATATTATATTGTGGGTCGTCCGCCCCATCGGTCGATTTCCCACAGATACGTACGACCCATTTCTCCAGGAACCTGTTAGCTGGTTTGAGACGCATAATGATGAATTTGGTCAGTATGTCTTGTTGTCCTTTCTCGCCACCCTTCAAAACGCCAGACTCCGCAACAAACAAATCAATCAAATATCGCCGGCTGTATTTGATTG
>LR132237.1:0-38193 GCA_900634815.1 Paradendryphiella salina | reverse complement strand
GGGGTTGCAGGCAGGGGCTGTGGCACTCAGACCAGCGCCCGTCGGGGGCGGCTTGAGAGCAAATTGGCTGGCACACGTCTGCGAATGCGCGCCGCTCTAATAGGCGGTCTGCGCCGTACGAGGTGCACAAGACGCTGCAGAAGAGGTGCGCAGTGCACAACGGGATTGAATTAATCGCGCCTTTTACCAATCAGCAGGAGGGCAGGAGTGGGCACATTGCCTTTGGTACACGCATTGTTATCGCATTGGCGTGGGTGCTGCGTGGAATGCGCCGTACCTTGAAGCCGCCCAGCACGGGCGAAAAGTAAGCCAGCCAGCCAGCCTCTTGGATATTTGGGGGACGGTTCTGCCGGTAACGCTGAAAATGGGCTTCGGGCTGCCCAGCTACAGGCCACCGTTTAGCGAGCAGCGCTGTCACTTAAGGGGCCTACCCCCCGCGACTGCCCGAAATTTCAAGCGCCCCGTCCCATCAAGCTCCGGCCCTCTCCCTCCTCAACCACCCGCCCGCCAGCACCACCACCTCAACTACGACGGCCGTCGACGTGACATTGCACACCATGGCGCCCAACACCAAGAAAAAAGAGGCCACTGGCGATCTTATGATCTCGACTGCAGAGTACAAAAAGACTCGCGATTCGGTACGTACGACCATTTGCGTTGTTTTTCTACAGCTTGCGACGCGCCTGCCTTCAGTTATCGTGTCGCGATGACACCAACAAGCTCGCACGGCCAGCGCGAATTGCCGCGCCACCTCAACCCAATTCCGTCTGCGCACTTGCATTGTCTTGATCGCCTCATCTACGCGACTCGGAAATGCCCCCCCCCCCAAGCTATCTTCCTACACTTCTGCCCAAACCGCCCTCGCAATCGCAAGCTCTCGCAATGGCGCCGGCGCGACAAACACCACCACGCAAGCCATCGGGCGCAAACAAGACGACTGATGGCCATGATGAATCAAATACTTACAATTACAATCAGGTCATTGCCTCCCTCCACAACCTGCAGGCTGGCCTTATCCATGTCCAGCACGGCATCACCGACCTCTTGACCAACTATCGCAAGCACTGCGCGTCTGTCCTCGGTGGCGAGGAGGGCGAGATCCCGCCTTTTAACGATGTCGCTGCCGTCGCCGCTTCCGTCATGGAGGCTGGAAGGAATGCCGCCGACGAGGCAAAGCAAGTCGTCGCCCCGGTTGACAAGTCGGTCGAGGTGAACAAGAGCAAGAAGCGCAAGCGCGAGAAGAAGGAAAGGGACCCCAATGCTCCCAAGAAGCCGCTTACTGCCGCTTTCTTGTACCACCAGCATGCGCGTCCCATTGTCAAGGCCGATCTTGAGGCTGCGCTTCCTCCGGGTGGCCAGATTGAGAAGAATGCTGTTCAGATTGAGGTCAACAAGCGATGGAACGAGCTTCCTGAAGAGGAGAAAGAGGTAAATTTTGTTGTCGCCATCCGAATCGGGACACGTACTGATATTTCCACAGCAATGGAAGGCTTCCTACCGCAATTCCATGGAGGAGTACAAGACTGAGCTAGCAGAGTACATCGCCAACAAGGGAATCAAGGCCACCGAGCTCGTCGAAGAAGACGAAGCTTCTGACGAAGCCGAGCCCGAGAACGAGGTTGAAGCCGCCGCCGCCGACTCAGACGCCTCCTCCGAGGACGAAGAAGAGGCGCCCGCCAAAGCTCCCTCTCCTCCTGCAAAGACGCCTCGCAAGCGTCAGAAGACAACTCCGGCCGTCAATGGCAGCTCAATCCCCGTCCACATCGCCCCGGCTGCCACCGCCTCGACCCCTGTCCCGCTGCCCACGTCGCGCACAACCCATGTCTCAGCGCCTACCTCCAACGCCGTTGCCGAGACACCCGCAAAGAAGGACAACAAGAAGAAGAAGGAAAAGGCCGTGCCTCAGCCCATTGCTCCTGCCCCCGTGTCTTCCTACGACGAGCCGACACCCGACGAGACTGTCACCAAGAAGAAATCCAAGTCTGGTCGCAGCACACGCAACACCGAGGCCGACGGCGACAAGGAGAATGCGGCGGCGCAGGAAAGGGCGGAGAAAGCGGACAAGGCTGAAAAGGCTGAAAAGGCTGGCAAGGAGAAGAAGCGTGATCGGTCCAAGAGGAAGAGTGAGGCAGCTTCTTCTTAAGCTCTCTTCTTCTTTCTTTTCTCTCTGTTCCCCTAGTCGCCGAGTCATTTTTACATGTTTTGTACGTTCGGGGTCGCGGCTGTAGACCAAGCACTCTCAAGATGATGGGCACGGCTCTTCTAGTTTGTGCTGGTATGGGTGGGTGTATCACAAGGCGAACGAGCCTTCTCCGCTGCGTGGACGACTTGGCTCATGAGAAAAAGAGGAGCAGTAGCAATGAGAGGACACTGACATGATCAGAGCCCCCACTTTGACAGCGCGTGTGGTTTGCATGATGAGTTTTGTATTTTCCGCTTTGCCGGCCACACAAACAGAGGGCATTTGTTCATACAGCCAAGTATAGTATCCAATTGTCCAATACCCCTTGTTCATGACGGATATCTATCTCGTCCGGAGAGAACAGGCGGGAAATGTGAGAAAGGAATCTCGGTTATAGAAAAAATAATTGTTATATTCAGTGGTTTTTTACTTGCATCGACTCGTGTGCTAGTGTCTCTTTTGTGGATAGGCATGGCATGGCATGGCATGGCATGGCATGGTATGGTATGGTATGGTATGGTATGGTATGGTATGGCAGTGACTGCCTATACGCCATTGTCGACGCTAGAGTTTCCGTCTGCAATAGGACGAGTCAAACTCGTCAAACTCATTATATTCTAAACGCCAGAAGACACGCGACCGCATTACCCAAACCCAATATATCGTCCGCTCTCCCTCCCCCCCCAAGCAAAAGGCACCTCGGGACATGTTCAACATCTACAATCTCTCCTCCGCGTCCTCAAAAGCCGCATCCCCACCCTCACTACCACCCTCATCCATCTCCATCTCCCTCCCAAACGCCTTCCCCTTTCCCTTGCCCTGGTCCCCATCCACACGCATCCCCTCGGCAACGCCCACTACGCCCTCGGCCCCCTTGATCCCCTCCATCATACTCCGCCCATACGCCAACCGCCTCTCCTGCACCTCTTTCAAGTACTCGAGTGTAAGCCGCGCACACTCCTCCTTGGCCTTCTTCTTACCATACACGTTCCGGACAGTACCGATGGGACCTTCATGCTGGCCCGCGCCGCGGAAGAAGCAGGATACATGGTGGAAGGTAGGATCGGAGGGGTTGGGAGAGTATTTCCATTCTGGGGTAGGGAGAGCGAGAATGACGGCTAGGGTTGCGACTTGTTGAGCGTAGCTCATTGTGCTGGGCGAGGAAGAAGAGGGAGAGGGAGAGGACATGGACGGATGAAGATCTGGTGCTGCATCGTCTGGTAGTGTGGGTTGCGGTTGCGCTTTCTTCTTCTTCTTCTTCTTGATGCCGCCGATGGGGGGTACGTCGTCGGGCCAGACGCCTTGGGCTTTGAAATGAGAGATGGCGTGGCGTGCGGCTTCTTGACGCGCAGCTTTTTTGGACGACGAGAGGGTGGAGAGGGAGCCAAAGGGAGTGCTTTGGCCTTCGATGGTAAGGAGACAGGTGAAACTGTTGCCGGATTTGTAGTCGGTGTATATGGGTTGGGGACTGTTGGTAGAGCGCTGGAATTCTGGTGGTGGGTTAGTGGTGCACCTAGCGTATCACATGAACCCACCCATAGCCTTGTCGTTGATAGAGTAAGAACGAGACGAGCATACCTAGAAGCTGACCAATATAATTCTCTCCAGGGTCCTTGTCCGCCTTTTGCTGCTGCTGTACTACCTGTCCACTGCCACCTATACACATTCTCTTACCCTTCTCAGCCTTCTTGATCCTGCCCTCCTTCTCCCACTCTTCCATCACTGCCAAAGCCTTCTGGCTCACCGCCTCTTTAGCTTCTTGCTTGCTGTTAAACTTCTTCTCCTCAGCCAGACCTTGCAACTCTTCAGCATCGTCAAGACCAGGGAAGCTAATGCTAACGGTCCAGCCCGAGCTGCTGCCCCCTTCATAAGTGAACTGTGGCTGCGGGATTCCGAGTGCTTGATACTTCTCGTGCAGTAGGATAGTATGCCTTGATGAGCGGGTGCCGACAGCGACTGGTGTAAGTGGAGAAGCTTTCTCATTCGTCTTCATCTTCTTCGCCGGAGGAACAGTCTGTTTTGCTTCGCGAGCGAGAAGCTGGGCTTGGTGCTCGTCCCCGTGCTGCTTCATGAAGTCTTCCATACTGAAGACATCATCCAGCGGAACAGCACTCGCCCGCACCTTGTCTTCAGCATATGCAGAACCAGACACAGGCGGCGACATGGGCGTGTCAATCTCCATGTTTGGTTTCTCCGCTTGGTCGGAGGTGCCTTGCGCGTTCGGACGACGGTGTTCCGAACCTGTTCCGAGGTCAGAGAAAAGCGGCTTTGCTGCAGGAGGGGCAGTCGGACTTGAAGACGATTGGGCAAAGGAAAAGGTAGGTGAGGATGGTACAATCAAGTACTTTCTGAGATCGTCGCCCGACACGCTCATAGCAATGACCGGAATGGAAGCGTGCAATCGTTTGCTGTTCCGAGGCCTGGATGTGGGGGCTGCCGCATGCGCATGGCGGGGCAGCTTGCTGGACGACCCTTGATTGCGCGACAGCGCGTTTGTGTAGGAGACGCGCCGTCAAGGGCAGGTTTTAGTGTACTTCATTTGCGTAACCCGACGTCCGCGGCGGATGGGATAATGATGGATGTTTGGTAAGAATACGTTAATTGGTGTCGGAGAATGATGACACGTTGAGGCTGAGACACGATCGATCGATGCTCCGCTTGCCTCGTGTGCAATGCAGCGACTGTTGGTTGTCTCCATTTGCCCAAAGTCCCACAAACGTCCTTACAGACCGGCCTGTGATCGTTTGCAGGTCCCCCGATTCCGTGGTGACCCTAGCTTCCTTCTCGTGTGCATACGTTGTCTACTTTCGGTATCTTTGTAGGATCATCGGCTACACCCCACCGACGCAAGGAGTATCCTCTCGACCGTTGATCGCACACATGAGCACCGTAATCCACTGTCGCTCCTAGCTTTTAGTTCCCCGTTCAGATCTTCTTGTCGAACATGTATGCACGTTGGTAGGGCTTAGTCGGCCTATTGCATTTCATGTGCGGGTACCTCCAAGCACGAAAATAATTCAAAGGGCAGTAATGATGCTAATGAGATACAGGTGACGCTTGCATTTCAAGGTTCTACCGAAAGATGGTGAAGTTTACTATGGGTATCCGTCTAACCGCTATGGCCAAAGTGTATAATCATCGGTGTCTAATCATCATGGCCATCAAATGTAGCAAACACCCAGTCCTTTCGTGATAGGTGAAAGCAAAGCTAACTATACTGGTCTAGTAACCCCTGCCGGCTTGATCACCCTCAAAAGAGCCCATCGTCTCCAATTCTGAGTCATGCGCCCGCTATTTGCTGTATTCTATGCTACTCACCGCAGTGCCATAGCTCATGTCCACTCGGAACGGTTGTTGCAGGCCACGGAAGTCCAACGGCACGTAATTAGAATTGGCGCGTGTATTGAGCAAAGCATGCTCAGCCAAGTAGCTACCCTGAGTAGCTTGCTGATGATAGTTATACTCGTGTAATCCATAGTCTCGCGTGATTGGGGAATGACTTTGGTCGCCAGGGCTCGTGTGATACTGCTCCACTGTGTTTTTCAGATGCGAAACCAGATCATTATGCTGCCGATTTGATTTTGTGGAGTAACAGGCTACAGGAGATGGGTTATGGATGTCGTTGCTTGCTATTAGGAATGGAAGCTATCCTTCTCCGCCCACAACAAGTCTCGTACAAGCCCAGTCTCTGTGGCCCAAATGAGAGAGCTCATGCATGTCTTCAATATTCCTGCATTGGTCGCCGATACCTTGGTAGGCCGAGGTATTTACGGCTGGCTCCAAAGTGTCGCCCATACGAACGTTGCCATCGTCAAAGTCAAAGCCACTGTCATGCGCGTTCGGCGACATGTCTTGCGTAGAGGGAGGCGCGAAGCTTTGCTGGAAGTGATCGCTCGCTGTGTTGGACGCGGAGGCATGCGTTTGGTCTAGATCTGGTTGCATTGATGTAAGAGTATGGAGTGAGAGTGGTTGAGAATTATGTTCCAGATAAGGTAAAGCTTCGCACGAAGAACGTGCTGTACACGGATGAGAAAAGGCCAAAGGTAGTGGTGGAATTTGATGATGAAACGGATAGGTTTCCGAGGCCGCCCATGCTTTGAGCATTGTCTTTCGTTCCCCGATACAATGGATAACCAGTGGACTCGGAAAAACCGGCAAAAATGATCGAACGCCACTTCATGCCTCCCGTTTTATTAGAAGGGCTGGCCTGCTGGAATCTCTAGAGAACTGTGAAAAGGCGTTTGGGTTCGCCCGTGGCAGAAATAGTGCCATACACATCTTGTGTTGCTGTAAGACCTGTCAAAGACTTCTCAACAGCATTCTCATCTCTTCGCTGGGGCTTTTGGTACTCAGCCATTCGACCGACCCAAAATTGAGAACCAAACGCAATGCTTAAGTGGCCAGTGAAGCCCTGAGGATCTGGCTCATAGTGACATGACGTGTGATATTTTTTGAGCTGCTTTTTGGCACTATCGAATTGTCGATCCATCAACGTGTCTCCAGCATCATAGAAGCAAGTTGTGCATTCCAATGATCCAAGCCTCGAGAGATCAAGATATGGTTGTAAGTTGAGTGTGATGGAAAGACTGGCTTTCGGTCGCGCCTCCGTCAGGGTCTTGATCGACGCATCGCAAACCAAGACGGTTTGCCCGTCTCTCCTCCAACACCCCGCCTGTGTTCGCAAGAAATCGAACTCGGGATACGGGTGACACCATGAGGATATATCTGCAATGCACAGGTTGCTAAGTCTGCTGTTCGGATGCATTTGGGTGAAACAATGCATAGGCTGACGGTCATCATCGACTAACATGGTGAAGGCTGCCACCGCGAAAGGCGATGACGAAGATCTGTTATCGGAGCCTGTATCCATGGTGAGGTCAGACTGTGGGCCACCAAGGTGCGGCCAAACGTGCGGTGAGCACGCATTGTGCTCATATCTGGTAACAGAATCCGTGCTCTGCGCATGTTGGTAACCACACAAGTGCGCCAAATAGTGGAGCTCAGAGGCTATGCTGCTGCGATGATGCTTTGTGGGTTCTTCTGGTGTAACCAAGTAGGCAACGTGCTATTAATGGCGCAATTAGTCTCAGTCCGGCAACCCCTAGCCTAACCCTCCTCAATGACACCACGAACAGCAACGGCACAGCCGCCACAGCTGCTTTCTAGAAAGACTTTAGGAGATAGGAAAGTTTCGAAACTTGAAACTTGATCGACGCATGCAGGTCGGCTGAACCAGCAAAGGTAACCAATCGAAGGCCATTGGCGGCTCTTATGAAAGGATATACAGAACAAGCGCTTACCAACGGGGATGCTTTTCAGATGTCCTTTGAGCACTTCGAGATGACTGGAGATCTGCTTGCGATCACGAGTGATGCCCGTGTCTCTGTATATCGAGACTTGGACGAGCTCATTTCGTCCTTTCAGAACACCCTCGACCATGTACTTTTTCAGCCCATTGGAGGCCACTGAACAAGTGCTAGAGGGATTTTGTGAGTATCTGTACTCAGGTCATGTAGTCTAAAACAGTGAGATGTAGTCGAGGTATTGATTTCCGAGGAAACATAATGCTAAAAGATGAGAGGGTGGCGAGGGCGCAATATGGGATTTTGGTACCAAACCTTTCCAAAACGCTTACTCTAGAAAGCCAGGCCAGACAGTGGTGTCCTTCTGACTTTGTGGTATATCTTCTGCCTCCCGTCTTTCCCTCTCTTTTCTGTCCGCTGCGTCTCTAGCGATGACATCGGCAGGCGTGAGAATGGGCTGCTTCTCGCGATACTTCTGATACTGGTCCGATCGTTGAAGCCCGCTATATAGCTTCTCGAGTTCGATTCCGATCGGTTGCTCCGGTCTCTCAAAACCAAACCCCGCCAATCCGATGTGTTGTACATATACAATTCCGGTGTAAGTTAGTAATCTCCCGTTCCAGATCGTTTCGTACGAGCGCTACTTATCAGACTGGGGCTACGAAGCTGTTTTGACTGCGAAGATGTACCGTTGTTATGTTGTTCGCAAGGTTGATCGGTGGATGATTCTCGGTGAACATTCCGGTGCTGGGAGAAGGTATCGACCGGACAACATTCTAAGAGGGAAGGATGTGTGGGCGGCACGCATAACGGATGATAATGTTGAACAGGCATGGCAGGCTACCGCATGCAATGAAAGCAAGTGAATAGGACTTGAAGGGTAAGGATGTCGGCCAGCTCAGCATGTATCGACTGTCAGGCAAGTAACAAAAGGAATAGCAGAAGGTTGCGACCGATGAAGACGAAAATATGTATGAATTTGTGATGAGGCAAAAATATGCAGATGCTTTGCAATGATACAAAGCGTGGTCCAGATGACCAGGCTTAGGCAGGAAGACTATATGACAGGCTGGCGGGCCATGTACCGACTGTAGGGTGCAATATAAGACCGCTAATCTCAAGATGGTAGGAGTCAGTCGAGGCGGTAACATGACCAGCGCCGCAAAATCAGGATAACGTGCTTCATGTTGTACTCAAACCGCTGGAAAGTCGCTATTTCGCTTATACTCCAGACAATGACGAGAGTCCCGCGCCTTCATAATGCTAAGATGATGAACAATGCGTTAGCAGGAAGAGCAATAAGATCAAGCCGATCGCCATTTGATCAACCGTCATGGGACGGGTCGTCAGCGGGGGAGTCGCTAGGGAACGCTTGGAGCAAGCTTGAGTGTCAGTCAGTGGTCGTGAGTAACAGTCTACGTCAGGTCTGCAGAATCAACAAACGTCTCGTTCGTCGCTGCCCTACTCCCATGTCTTCAAGTAAAATGAAACGCGATGCGGTCACCGTTCTCAATGATTCAGTCCGCTGGAAGTGTACCCGGTCAAGGCTCAGGAAGCAATGATCTAGATATAGCGTTCATGTGCAGTTGGTCATAGCACGTTGTTGCTTTCAGTATACCGCGGCCAAAGGCGGGCCAACCTCCGTACCTGTGGAGCAAGGGGTGGTGCAAAGATCGGGTAGTGTAGCGTGCGTGAATCCTAAAAGGAAATTCTCGCGCTCAGTCGTCTAGATCATCGGTGCCTGCAACGTTAAACTTCTTTCGACCACCTTCTGTAAGGCGTTGGAGAGCGACCTTGTTGGCCTGTGCCCCAACCTTCTGCTGCATCTTCTCAAGCTCCTTCTCAGGATCATCGGATTCGGTCTCAGCAAAAGCAAGAACCAGACGACGACCCAACAAATGAGTGTTCTTCAGCGCGTTCATGGCGTTGACAGCATCGCGTTTAGTGGTAAACTCTGCGAAACCGAAACCACGCGACGATGCATCGAACTTCTTGGGCACTCTCACAGACCGAAGTTGGCCGTAAGAGGCGAAAAGAGCACGAACATCCTTCTTCTGTAGCTAATATTAGCAAACGCTTTGTCAAAGAAGTGGAAGAGGGGTCTTACGCTCGCTTCGAAGGGTAAGTTCTTGATGATGATCTTAGTGCTTGCCGCCTTCTTTGCCGCATCCTCGTTACGACGCTCTTCTGCCGCGTCTGCACCCCTGTGAGAAGCCTTTATCTGCAGGTTATGTCCTTCCAGGTTATGTCCGTCCATGGCTCGCAAAGCCGCCGTCGCAGCTTCGGGGCTGTTGAATTCGACGAAGCCAAAGCCCATCGACAACATGCCTCGATGAGGATCAATCTTTGTCTTGACCTTCGCGCTACGGAAACCAGAGAGAGGTTTGAAAGCTTCGGTGAGACGCTCTGTCGACGTGGAGAAGTTGAGGTTTCGCACATACAGTGTAGCGGTGTTCGTTGCCTCGGGTTCTGGTACGTCCACGAGCAGGTCCGTCGCGGTAGGCTTCGCGGTAGGATGCGCTGAATCTGATGTCGTGGTTTGCACAAAGTTGGTTGCCACGCCTTCCCTGAATAGATCCTTGGGCGCCTTCTCAAGATACAAAATGGAATCTTTCATCTTCCGGTACGACAAAGACATGAAGGCAGTCTTTGCTTGCGCTACGTTGGAAAACTCAACAATCGCAGTCATTCCGGTGGGTGGCATCAAGAACTTCGTCACGGTGCCATGCTCCTCAAACAACTTGCGGAGCTCATCAGCTGAAACATCGTGAGGGACATTCTTGACGAGGATAGCGAGGTCACCCTTTGCACTCTTTTGGAATGCCTCAAGGTCAACGCCGTGCTGAGCAAAGTACGACTTTGTCTCTTGGATGATATGGGTCTCAGCGTGTGCCTGTTTAATAGCGGCATCCGAAGATGTTGGATCAAGCAACTCAGATTTGCTGATACCCATGCGGCTCGCAATGGTGGACATGACCGCATCGGCATTCAAGTAGAGCGAGTTCCAGTTGAACGTAGCCTTGACAGCGTTCTGCTTTCTTCTGATCTCCTTCTGCTTCTTGAGAGGCAGCTTCGAAATCTCATATTCATCGAGCTTGGTGTCTTTCTTTGCCTTCGCAGAGATGATGTGGAGGAGGCGGCCTTGAAAGATGGTGTTGTCGTTATCAAGGTATGCTTCGATTGCGTCGTTTGGATTCTCGAATTGCACGAACGCAAAGCCCTTGCCTTTGCCGTCGGCCTTCTTCAACGGTACATGTACCTGTAGTAATCAGCAAGGGCTCGTTGAAACAATTGGAAATCTCGACGAAAAGATTTTGCCGCTATCAGATAAGAAAGACATCTACTAAAATACTTTCGAAGGTCACTTCAAATGCCGAAGCATCAGTTGTCCCTATCTTCAAATTCATCATTGCATGGGCGGGGTGAGAAGAAAAAGGTAAAGCCACTTACTTCCTCAAGAGGTCCATGCTTGGAGAACTGTTCGCGAATCTCGTCTTCTGTCACCTCATAATGCAAATTTCGAAGGTAGAGTCGGCCAGTTTCGCGGATCTTATCCTCCTCTTCTGGGGCAGAATCCTGGGGTTGTTCTGCCGTAGGTTGTGGCTGTTCCGGCCGCGCCTCAACAACTACAGGTGATGCCTCAGCCGCCACGCGAGGCTGCGGTGCGGGTGATTGCGGGGCTGGCACGTTGGCTGTGGGATCTTCGTCGTCTTCAACTAGCTCCAGAACTCTGTTGGTTCTCGACCGTAGCCAGTCCACGTCGGAAACAGGTCCTTGCTCAGCAGCGGGCGCTGCCTGTATGTCTTCCATTGCTTCACCGGTATCCGCCACACAGGCATCCATCTCTGTTGTGGGGGTTTCGGCGGGAGGCGGCTGTGCTGGCGCTGGCGCAGCTGTGGGTTCCGCCGCAACCTTGGGCTTTTTTGAGATGACTTGGTACTCGTCGTCGCTCTCGTCTTCTGGCACAGCAACTTCGGGCACAGCCTGCTCTTCAACGGCAGCCATTGGCTCGACAATCTGACTCTCGCCATTGGCCCAAATGCTGTTCTTGGAAGGTGGCTGATAGACCTCCAAAAACTCCTTCAGCTTCGGGTCCTGTTCGGCCTCGTCTCGCTTGCGCTTGAGCTCATTCTCTTGTCGCGGTGGTGGTCTGTACTCGTCATTCACAGGGGCGCTCGCCTCGAGCTTCTGCTGTCGTCGCGACTTTGGTAATTCCTTGTCGGCGATCTGCGCAAATTAGCTCCGCTCGTCACCGTCCGCGATGGCAATGTGCATACCGGGCGAGCAATCTCTGCATAGATTTTGGTAAGCTTGATGAAAGTCTTGTTGAAGTACTTGACGGCCTTCGCGGCATCTTCAGGCGTCTTGTAGCCGACGTAGCCTATGCGCCGCTGCGGGAAGCACTTGACGTCGGTGATAGGAAAGCGACCAAAGTGCTTGCGCATGTCATCTTCGCCAAACGTGGGCGGCAGCGAGCGAACAAATATGCGTGACGACATGCTGCCGAAGTGTGAAGGGTACCCGACCTGCTCAGCTATGGGATGGTGTGGGTGCACGCGGTGAATGTACCAAAGTTCGCGAGAAAAAAAGTTGATGCGGTTCGGCACTAGTGCACTAGCGCACCGGCGGGAGCTCGGGCCAGCTGGTTAAGGCCGCGCGAGCGCCTACTCAAACACTGACACACGTCTTGCAACCAAAGCATAGCCTCGCTACCTCCACTATAAGACTTCAACCCTCCCCAGAAGACGAATACCTTAATCGCTACTTGTGTAATACAATCGAACCGACACCATGGCCAGCGAGAAGTCCGATACCCACAAGCAGGATGGTAAGACCCCTTTGGTTATGATGGGCACTTTTGCCAAAGCACAAGCTAACATGAGTTGCAGCGCAGATCAAGTCGGCTGACATGGTACGGGACATATCGTGTTCTTGCTTGATAGTTTTCTAACTTGTGTAACAGAGTGAAGAGATGCAGCAAGAGGCCATCGAAGTCGGTAAGTTGTCTCCGCTCCACATGCGGCTGACCGCAACGCTGACATTTTGTAGCACAGTCGGCAATGGAGCAGTTCACCATCGAGAAGGTGGGCCCCTTTATTCAATCGACCCGAGACCATCTCTAGACCTCAAACTAACGTCCGATGTGTAGGACATTGCCCAGTACATCAAGAAGGAGGTGAGAAACACAGCCTGGCCCACCATCGGAAGCGCACGCTAACGCTTATGTAGTTTGACAGCAGGAAGGGCGCTACATGGCACTGCATCGTGGGCCGCAATTTTGGAAGCTTCGTTACTCATGGTATGCTGCTTACTAAGGACATGTGATGGTGGCATTCTCTAACCCGGCATTAGAAACTAAGCACTTTATCTACTTCTACCTCGGTCACTGCGCCATCTTGCTCTTCAAGACCCAGTAGACGCACAGCTCTGGGTTTAGGTACCAATGGCCATTTGCGATTCACATTTTGTCTCACCGCCAAAGGAATGTTCCGTGTATCCTGAGCAAAGGTGTTCGTCTCGTTCCAAGCCAAAGCTTAGGTTGGTGCCTGGCTGACTTTGGCTGTATGCCTGAGGGACTGCGCCTTCCCTCCAGCATACGCCATTGTCCTTCCAATAGGATGCGGGTGATTTCTGCGATTCAATGGCGTACTGTCATGAAGACATGACGAGGTCGCCACATTTCAACTTTAACGACTGTTACGAGTCTCCTTCTTTCCACAAAAGTGGCTTTGGAGGCTAACCGATCGATACCATAATGAAGCGTTTGTGCTTGTAATTCCTCCCATTGACCGTGCTAGACGTTGTGATGAGAATGATCATGTGACCGTCGACCGCTGCGAATCATCCATGAACGCCTCTGCAGGCGCCACACAGTTGAGCACGCCGCAATAGACAATGCTGTCTAGAAAACACCGATGTCTCACAATGCCAAGATTGCAGCCTGGTGGACAGCATCACAACTGCAGATGGTTACCGACATTCTCGAGGTCACGCTGCGCATCCCCAGGTCCGCAATAGCGCTGCGTACTCCGCCGCTAACCCCCGGGGCCACAATGGAGACGTTTCCGCCAAGTGTGGCTGAGCGGCGCGTCTGTGATGACGCAGCCCTGCTCGGCGCCAATCCACCCAACTGTCATCCAGAAACATAGAGAAGAAGCTCGACAGCGCCGCAACGCCTCACCGTGCGAGCTTTACATAGTCGTCGGATCCACCGGTCTGCCTCGCGCAACACAGCTACGATCGAACGCTCTCATCTCCAACGTCGCTTGTCGTCGCTCGTAAACCTACACGCGCGCGCAATCACTCCACCAGCGCATCCACATCCGCATCCTGCCAACGACCGCGATACGCTTCCCATCCTCCTGCCAACACCAGAGAAAGAAGCTACGTATACCGGAGAAAGCACAGCGCTACCAGCGCTCATAATCCGCCATCATGTTCTTCTTCTTCACCTGCGGAACACACAGTATGTCTCTCCCTCACTCCTCTGTCCACCACGTCTCCTCTCTACTCTCCCGTGCCTTGCCTCACCACCCATACTAAGATCCCATCCCAGCCTTCACATCCAAGCTCAGTGGTGCCGAGCACATAACCGTCCAATGCCAAAACTGCGGCAACTTCAGCGGCCGCGTCATGAAGCGCTGGGAATGGTTCACCTTTTGCTTCATCCCCGTTATCCCGTTCTCGCTCAAGCCCTACAAGGAGGTTGGCTGCCATATTTGTAACTTTTGGCAGGATATTAAGTATCGCCCTGATGTCCAACAGCAGATTGATCAGGGTGGTGCTGCTGCTGCGAGTGGGCACCAGGGCGGTGCGGTTATGATGGGTGGGAATGGGTATCAGGGGGGACCAGGTGGAGGGGGTGGACATGGACCGCCGCCACAGGGGGTGCCGCAGTATAAGTAGAGGGGTGGTGGTGGAGAAGATCGAACAAGGGGAATGATTTGGCGTGGATGGATGGTGGTGGTGGTGGTGATGGCTTGGACGCATTGTGAGGCGTTTGGGCTGGGCGCCGAAGCATGGCGTATGTGGAGTGGAGGATGATGCCAGCATGGTATAGGAAGAAGCAGGTGTTTCCTTTCTTGGGTCGTCCTTTGGGAGTTTTGAGCCGCGTAACGGGCGTTTGGGTCTTCTCACTTATCAGATACCACACATTTTCCTTGTCACGCCTTGATACTGAAAATGTCCCTTGTAATACATTCTCAACTATTACTTCTTAACTGCTACGATCTATACTATCAAGCCCTCGTAGCATCTACCTTGGGCGAGCACATGAAGAGTATGAACTGAGTCGTTGGAAACATGCACTACTAATTAGACTACTATGAAACCCTTTACTCTTCTAATTCAATGACCTCTCCTGCCTCTGAACCTTCCAACGATACCTATCCTATACTTCAGAAAGACTGTGCAAGTTCCAAGCCTACAAAACTTCAAGACCTCACAAAAGCATATCCTCCATATCCCCTGACCGCAATCAATCTCCCCTCATACTTACCACTATCTCTCTCTGCTCATCAGCCTCTCCCAATTCCGTCTTTTCTCTCTTATTCATTGGGATTCCGTCTCTGTCTCCTCCAAAAGTGCCCTGCCTTTTGCGCTTGATTGTGGGCTCGAAGTCGCTCGCCGTCGGGTTGAGCACCGTCATACCACTGAGCTCCGAATGCGTCTTTGCGCTACCCAAAGCTTGCGCGAGTTCTGATCCCATACCTGTGGTGTCGATTTGATGATCAAAACTACCAAGCTCCTCTCCTAGAGCACTGAAAAGCTGTCTCTCGAGACGACCAGTACTATCAATGCTAGATAATGAAACACCCGCTCTATGGTTAGGCTTGAATGGGGAGAGCTTGCTATTGTTCATAGATACGTTGTTGTCCAGGTTTGGGTCGATAGCATCCACGTCGATTATTTCTGCTAACCCAGGGACATCCTGCTGGGTACTGTATGCGGACTTATCCTGTTCCTTTGATACTAGCGGATGGCACATTTGCGCTTCCGTACTGATTGTCGGCAATGAGCTCTGATCATGGCGATTTGCGTGTTCTGACAGCTTTGGTGAATCAGAAGCCAGCCCTTCCATCCTGCTTCTCACATTGACATTGGACGGGCCATGAGCCGAGCTAAACTTCCCGGGCTCGGCAGCTGGCGGCGGCGCTTCACTTCGGTTGAAACGATATATGCTTGAGTATGCTGAAGAAAGATCTCGCATTGAGACATCCGAAGTGGTCGTTGGGAACCTCTGAACAAAAGGGCTCGGTGTCGGGGCACGATTGGCGTGGGGGAAAGGCGTCGATAGCCGTGACTGGGATGGATAGCAGCTCTCCTTGTTACCTGAGACTGATGGGTGATGCGTTTTATCATTTATTGCGTCCTGTGAGAACCGCTTACTTGGTGACTGTTTACTGCAGGCGTTCCGCAAAGCGCTATTGAAATCTGTGTAGGATGACCTGCGGGCTAGAGCTGCCGAAGAGGGATGATTGATCGGCGGAACTGGTCCAGTTCTGGGTGGAAAATAAGTATGAACAGTCGGTGGCCGACCAACATGCTCACGGCGCTGGGCACCAGACTCATACGACAGCTCACGGTCGCCCTTTGGTGGGCTTATGGCTTCGATGATTTGCCCCAGTTGGTCTTCCCGAAGTGTGACGAGCAATTGCTTCTCTCTCTCCTTCCTCGGGCGATCGTTCCAATCCGCACCCTCGCTCTGACCGTATCGTGACATATTTCGCTTCCTTGGTGGACCATTGATTGGCGGAGCGGCCGCGTACGTATAGTCGGGCATGGCATAGTCGCCTGCTGAGCCCGATGTTGTCCTCCTTGTTGACCAAGTGTCCATGCTGATGTCATCAGCGCTATCTCCGAGCGAACTGAAGCTGTCATCCCATATACCCACCCGATCATTGTATATGGGACAAATAGGTTGTTTCGAGAAATGCGAGACGGGTGGCAAATGCGCATTAGGCCGTCGATTGAGTTCAGTTTCGCATAGCTTTGCAGACATGAACTTTGAGCTTTGCCCCAGCGGCGACTGCATGTGTATATCTCCACCAAAAGGATGCGCCTTGGGTGTCAAAGAGCATATCGGGGGCGGCTGGTGCAACAGCCGATCGTGATCGAATGCATTGGGAAGGTAAATGGGATTTCGTATCGGCCACGAAACGCCAGCCTGATCTAGAACGTCTGATTATCATCAGTATCGAGGAGCCGATGTTTACTAAACTATTCTACATACCCTTGGGGGCATGTTGAAAGGAGAAGCAAACAAGGTCATTGCTGATACCAATGTCCATGTTTCCAGGACTGGCCGTCTTGCTGATCAGTTGTTCCGACAGCATGATCCTTATGCGCCCATGGAGGCCGCGAGCATCCCATGCGTTCTGCATCAGTGTGTGTCCGTGAAAAGGCGGAAACTCAAGGCACGGTTTCCGCTGACTCGTAGGGTGGTCGGCAAAGGTGAGCGACCTTTTCTCATGCGCTTCCCTACTGTCAGCTCTTGTCACCATAATTGCTCGCTTTGAGATGATATACCAATCTCTTGCGGCCATTTTGAGGCCAGATCGAAGAATCCACGGCTATGCTAGGTCAGCATATAGCCTTTTTGCTCATCATCGGAAGCATGTAGCCCACAAAACTCTGGCCCCATCAACAATCACCTGGACCGCATATACGGCCTTCTGGTTGGCTTTGCGCTGTGACTCTATGAGTGCGGAAGCTTTCGACCTTACACCCCAAGAGTGAATTGAAATACGGAATGGTGTTGACGGCGGTAGGGAGCTGATATAGCAGGTTAAAGTGGGCAGCTGATGCCCATCTTGAGAGTGTCAGTATACGTTGCCTTGGTCAATGGCAAGAGTTCAAAGAGATTGGAAGAGCGCAACTCACATTCTTCTGGTGAGACATAGCAAGCTGTCTTGAACTCCTGTACGGGAACGTGTGAGTCTTTGGGGAACAGAATCACGTCCCAGTCGTCGTAACGCATGACAGGCGTGCGATTGCTGCTGTTCAAATCCAAAAAAAGCACCAAGTAAGCGCCAGCTATGGTGGAGGTGGCGTGTTTGGTGAGGGCAGAAGATGCGTCACGGCATGTGGTGTTTACTAGAGTCACTGGCTCAGCGACGGAACGCCTGAGTGATAACTTTAAGGAAGGTACGAATACTGTCATGTCGCCACCCACCCAACAACGTCCGACTACCTCTAATTGTCTTTTATGATGTTATCCTTGCCTAAACTTATTAGCGGGTATATATGACGAGGTTAGGGGAGCCATGTGATAATAGCCAAGTTTGGAAAACAGGTAAACTGCAACCGGAAGAATCTCGTAAAATGGGTTCATGATAAGAAATATATCCTAGTGAGCTGGGAGATAACCATGATATAGTCTCCTTCCTGTCCAAAGCACCCACCTAGATGCTGATAAGCCACGGTAAACAACGCACATGCAGCCCGTCAGAGGCGCATTTTCATGACAGGAGCCTACATAAAGTTCCCACCATGGCATGATGAATAGAGCACTTGTTAAGGCCTTCTCTTGCGCATGGGTAAACCGTAATACCATATGCGCCGGACGCCTTGCTAATACACTGTGGTCTCAAGTCCAAAAAGCGATCTGCGCGCAAGGTAGTAAAATGACTCCTTAACTCCGTGCTAACCCAGCAAACAGTATAGTATGCGTGTACGACCGATGCGAAATGGCAGGCCGGCTAATGTGAGGGAGGCAATTGATGCGAGAAGGGACTGAAATCGGAAGAGCCAAGCCCAGGGCTGTTGGGGTCGTTGGATTGAGGCGACAGGAGGCGATTGTAGGCACCGAAGGCGGCCGGAGTACCAGTCTGACTGTACTGGGCGCCGCTTGCCCCGCCGTTGTGGTTGCCCGCCAGGTCCTGGGAGTGGGGAGACGAGATGGATATGTTCTGGCCGCCGTTCCGGGAGCCACCAAGACTATTCGCCGTTGGTGGGTAAGGCGGAGGCATCGAAGCCTGTATAGGAAGAACACTGCGTACGACAATTAGCAGCATGTCCTACAAGTCTTGACAAGGCAACAAACCATGCACACGCCAACGAAATATTGGACACGCACACGAAAAAGATACTAGAATGCACTTCGAACAGAACGTTAGACGAATCAAATAAGCAAGCAAGCACGCAACAAAACACGCAGAAAATAGAAGAATCGTGTGATTGGAATGATAGCCAATCCTGCTAGTAGCAGAGCGCACCCGTAAAAGAAAGGCATTCGACAGAAAGCAGCACCCGACCCATGCATGACTAGCTACATCCCATAGATGCTCCTCGAAAGAAGAGTAGCACGCTCTGAAAGAAAAGTCTGAGTGGGAAGAATGGACGGCCTGTTATACAAAGACTCCCCTCTGTGGCCCTTCAGCAAGATGGTGTCATCAGAAGAAGTCGAGAACTTTTGGAGAACTGCCCGTTATAGAACTAAAGACCAAATCGCTCGAAATTCGTCATGCCGAGTCATGAAAGGGGTCATTGCAGTAAAGCCAACGGGATGAACCATGAATGAAGCGCCGTGCAAGCAATACAGAGGGAAAGAATGCGCTTACTAGAGGAAAGTTAGTATTAACAGGTAAAGCATGTGGACAGGAAGTGCAAGCAAAGGCTCAACCGCGTGAGGGTATTCGCAACTTGGCCTTCACCTCGGAAAAGACTGTCATCTTACCTTCATCATAGGACCGTAACCGCCACCGCCTCCACCGTAGGGGTGTTGCGGAGGCATGCCCATTCCTGGGCCGAAAGGCACTGGCGGAGGTGGCGCAGGGCGGTATGGGGTACCAGCTGGGCCGGAGTTGTTCTGGGAACGACCCCAGCTAAGACGAACACGAGAGTTGCCGATCGGGTAGCCTTGCATCTGGTTGATAGCCATCTCTGCGGCGTGGCGCTGGACGAATTGAACGAAGCCGCATCCCTTGCCTGGGGGAATTTTAACGTAGGTAATTTCGCCGAAGCCCTGGAAGAAAGAGCGGAGCTCATCCTCAGTGACGTAGCCGGAAAGGCCACCGACGAAAACAGTGGTGTTGTTAGGGTCAGTAAATTGGTTCATGGGCTGAGGGGCGCCATAGTAGTTGCCCATTGGGGGGGCACCCATGGAGTACATGCCCATGTTCGGACCGCCTGGACCTTGGGGCATGCCCATTCCACCGGGACCACCGGGACCACCGCTCTTGTTCTTGGGAGTAGCAGTGCTAATGCGCATGGGGCGGTTGCCGCAGTAGACGCCCTGCATCTCAGTGAGGGCCTTTTGCTGGTCTTCCTCGCTAGCGAATCGAACGAAACCGTAGCCGCGGGACATGCCGCTGATGGGATCGGACATGATCTTAGCGGATTTGGTGGAGGGGTACTTGTTCTGGAAGAGCTGGACGAGGACGAACTCGGTTACTTCCGGACCCAAGTCTCCGACGAAGATACTGAATTCGGGACCACGCTCATCGCGGCTGCGCTGGCTATTAGCAATCGCCATGGCTTGTTAAGGGTCGGACCAGACTTGCCTCCTGTCGGCGAGACCGCCACCAGAGGCCCAGTTCAGCTTGAATGGGCGGGTGGAGTTGGGAATTACTTGTCCGTTGAGGGTTAGGGCCTTTGCTGCAGCTTCAGGGCTCGAGAAGTCGACGAAGCAATATCCGGCATTACTGCTGTGCGGTAGTTAGCCTGGAAACTTTCTGCTGTGGTATCCCCGTGCTTACCCGGAGAACTTGTCACGGATCATCTTGACGTTGACTGTCTCGCCCATGTTGTACCAAATGCTGCGGACAAAGTTCTCGTCGATCCAAGGCTCGAGCTCACCCATCCTGGCCTTCGTTAGCACGATGCGCCTTGCCCAATATCAGCCAGTCTTTTTGCGCGCGCGGGTACTCACCAGAGGGTCGTCTTTCCGGAACCCTGGCCTTGACCGTCACCACCAGCGCTGCCTGGGGGACCCATGTTGCCCTGGGGCGGGAAGCCGTTGCCGGAAGTGTCCATGGGCTGGCCCATGTCGCCGGGTTGCGGGGTCGGGTTGTTCATATCGCCCTGAGGCGGGCCTTGGAACTGGTCGGCGTAGCCGTTGTTGAAAGACATGCTGGATAGATCAAGCGGGGTAATCAGTTGAGCTGGCGGAGGGGAGTGGGGGTAAGGGTATGAAGCTCTAATTATGATAGAGAAGTACGAGAGTCGCTTATATGTCTAGGCGCGAAAAGCAATTGTTAGCGTCGGTGAATGGGCACACGATGGGGAATGGTAGCAGTAGTAGCGAGGTGAGGGCAGGAGAAGGTGCTGGGCTGCACTTACCGTTCGGGAGCGGGACGCGTTCTATCACTGCGAGTGGAGCGTGGCCTACGAAGGCGCGTTTTGCACACTGATGAATACAGGCGCAAAGGCTGCTTGGCCAAGGAACGAGCCTAGGACAGCTAAGAGACACTCGGGAAAAGCGGCGACAGTAACTCCGGATCGCGCACGAAGGAGTGATGGGTGGGTGAGGGGAGTGAACGAGTGACCGTGAGGAGGCTCGAATGCAATCTGGGTGAGCAGTCAGTATTGTGGCATCGCAGCATGACGCTCGTCATCAGGTCACGACGGGCGGGCTCGCATCCACCACCACCACCACCACCACCACCACCGTGGCGGCGGCGGTGGGCAGCAAGAGGGGAATTTGGTCGCGCGGCTCAGCGTCCAGCTGGCGAAGCAGCTACCGGCCGCGCGAACAAGTCCGTGCAGGCCGTCGACGTCAGTGGGAAAAATGATGCACACAAGGCCAGCAGACGACAGCGGAGGCGGCGTTCCCAATTGATTGTGCGCACTCTGCCCGTCGTTATGCACACGCACTGTGCAGCGCCCGCCCGCCAAGACGAGAGATGAAAATTGTGCCAGATGTGTACATACCGAAAAAGCTCAAGGACACCGGCGGACGGGAGAAACAGGTCGAATCCAAACACCAGAACGCAAGGGAATCAGAGAAGAAGGACGGACGAAAGTTGAGGGTTTCGTTTGTGTGAGAAGAGGGTGGGTGGGGTAGAAGAGCAAAGAGCGCAGATGATGTGCTGCCGAGAGAATCCGCTAAGTTTGCGCCGCTCGGTAGCGACGCGCAGAGACGAACCTGGGGAGGATGGCGCAACGATTTTCTCCATCGGGCTGACACAAGCTTTGGAGATCGATACAAGGATTTATACACCCGAGCACTGACTATGAGCCTGCAAGTGGTTCGTCACCTCTCGCCTCAGAGCCTCAAGACGGCTGCCACGCTGTTCGCCGCCTCTCAGATTGGCTGGCCGACCATTTCAAGACCAGCGCCGGATGCACGATCTTCTGTGCGTCAACTGGTCACTTTCGCTGTTCATGGGGCCCACCCCCCTGACCGATGCGAGAATGACGCGCAGCGCTTGGGTTGGTTGGCAATCGAATGCGGGGCGGACCTCTTCTTTGACCGCCCTATCCACTCTGCTGTTGCACACATCTCAGCAGCCAATCTGCATTTCTTGGGTCGTATCTCTGCACCTACGGCCATGGAGAGCCTGATTTACTACCGATCGAATCAGATCCATGGGACGCCTTTTCACTCGCCGACCGGTCTCACCGCTTGCAGAGCTAGAGCTGCAGGAATCAGCCAACCAAGTTGACAAAGACATGGCACGATCGCTGTGCGCCTGTTGACCCATGAAGTCCATGTATCCAGCCCGGAGCATTGCATTTGATTTTCATGATCCGGTAGCCAGTTACTCTACGCCGTTTCAGGGACTATATATGCCAGATTACACATGAAAAAGGGAGTATAGGTAGCTCATTCATTTGATCCCATATTCGTATTGGTATCCTTGACATAGCAGATTTCTATCGCATTCAGCCTTTCCACTACTCCACCACACCCAGCACCGCCTACAAGGCTTGGCCAGTGAGTGTCTCTGGAATACCAGCAGCAGCCTTAGCCTCACCCAGCTGCTCGCGGCCCTCGGCAAACACCTTGTCGAAGTCGTACTCGAACCATCTAATGTCTGGGTTCAGCCCCGCAAACTTCCACTCTCCATCAATCTTCTTGTACCAGTGCATATTGAAGCTGTGGGCATGGCCCTTGACTGCAACCTTAGTGCGCGATTCATCCGTGTACCGTTGGTGCGGCACACGGAGCTGGTGGTACCCGATAATCTCGTCCTCGGACGTCTTCTCCCACCGCGTGCCACCGATGAAGTGTTGTGTCTTGAGGAGGGGGTTGCCGAGAACAGCAGGATCTGAAGCCATGGCGACAAACTC
The DNA here is from genome assembly GCA_900634815.1 of Paradendryphiella salina. NCBI lineage: Eukaryota > Fungi > Ascomycota > Dothideomycetes > Pleosporales > Pleosporaceae > Paradendryphiella > Paradendryphiella salina. The sequence continues at coordinate 15,474 of LR132237.1, read as the reverse complement.
GTCGGCGGGCATGGCCTCCCAGATCTTGTCCAGGAACGAGCGGTAGTCAATCCTTAGAGTTGGGGCGATGCACTTCCGGAGACGGTCCCAGTCCTGCGATGCGTGAGTGGATTGCCAGGCTGGACTACCGATGCCAACTGACCTTGCTGTCGTAGCTGTCTGCCCATTCGTAGCATGCCGACTGGCAGCCCATGACATCTGAGACTGTTAGCCGTGTTGATCGGACTTGATCAAATGCAACGCACCGTCAAAGGTAGGCTTGAGTTCCTTCTTCTCAAACATGTTGACAACTTTTGAAATAAACCGAGTTGGATTGAATCAAGGATTTGTTATTGCGTTTCAACGCTGTGGTGTATCTTGTTACTATTTGCGCCCTTGGTTTTTATATCTATCGTACTTGATATTCACCAGTACTACTCGCATCAACTCTGCGACATGGCTTCGGGTCCCCGCCCAACGGGGGTCCGCGGCCGCACTTTCGAGACTGCCGGCGGTACGTTGTCGCGCGACGGAGCCGAGTGCATTTTTGGAGGCGGAAGTCCCTCTGTTTCGAAATGACCGGAAGTAGGTCTGCGTTAGAGCCTGAGTCGCGTCGAAGACAAGCTGGACGGTGGTGCCTGCCGCCCGGGCGCGGACGCGGACCCCTCACGGAGCCCTGGAGGGAGAAGGTGCACTAGCCCGAAACAGATCGAACGTTTTGGTGCCGTAATTAGCTTCAAACCTTTCAACTAATTTTGGCAGCTCGAACATTCGTCACTTTTGCAAAATGCTCTCTGAGGTTTCGGCGCACTGTGTAATACCGACCCAATCTGTTGTCGACCCGAAGACCGAGCCCATCGCCCGTGTTTGTCACGAACGGTTGTTTTAGCGGAGAACCCTGGCACCATAACGGTGATCGCGGGGTGCATCAGTTGCCTCGTCAAACTCATTCGAAAAGATCCAGTCAAGTATGAAATTCCCTTGGTCAAATATTCGCTGTCTTGTCTTTATCATTCTGTAGGCGCTGGTGACTGCGATCCTGGAGTTGTAGTAATCTTGTGATACTTGGGAGAATGCGTTTCTTTTGAATCCATTGCTTTCTGCCCTACGATGCTCTAGTAGAAAGCATCTTCTCAAAGTCTAAATAGTTGCTGCTCATTCTACGGAGCTTTCGATGCGGTCTCGTGACTTCCGCATGGGATCCCACGTGTCAGCTCTTCTGGTGACGTCATAGCGCCGTCCGTCCGCAAGACTCACCATGAGGGTTCGAACGAAACAAATCGTCCTCCCCCGGGTAGCAGCTCCTTCCCTCTTCATTTAGACGACTTTTCATCACCTTCCTTAGTACCCATTCCCCACATCTTCTCTCTTTAGTATCGCAATCTCCGTTTATCCAAGTTGGTTGAAGCTTTTCCTTGGTTCCTTCTTTCCCTTCTTTGCTGTAGAGGGAGGTTGAGCCTACAAGGGAATACTGCATCACCATCTTCTCACACGGCACGAGTCCTTTGGCCTGCTTTTCTTTTTTCTTTTCGGCGACGAATAACAATCAAATAGCATCTAACTAACATGAATATGTTTGTCCATCTTGAAACTCCAAACATGCACTGATAAAACCAAGTCCTCCGATTCCATCCACCGCGCCGCGGCATCAAAACAACAATCTCATAGTCCGTCCCAACCCATCTCATCCAAATCCCAATACCCACTCCCCACACCATCCCACTAATAAACAAAATACCCCTGTGTCAACGGCAGACTCTCTGCCGGCTCCGCCACACACACCATACCATCAGCCTCAACCGTGTACCTCTCAGGATCGACCTTCATCTTGGGGCGCGTATCATTAAACTTCATATCGCGCTTACCAATGTTTCTGCAATTCCGAACCGCCTCGACGCGCTTGCGCAAGCCGTAGGATTGGACGGCGCCCGAGGCGATGGAAGCCTGCGAGACAAAGGTTATGCTGGAAGAAGGGACCAAGGGGGCGAACATAGGACGCATGATGATGGGTTCTACGGTGGGGATAGAGGCGTTGGGGTCGCCCTGGAGGTGAGTTAGTGAGGGAGGTGGAGAAGGTGGGGAAGAGGAAGGTTACCATTTGAGCATAAGAGCACATGCCGCTCTTGACTACTAAATTTGGTTTGACGCCAAAGTTTCGCGGGGTCCAGAGCACGAGGTCTGCTACTTTGCCTACTTCGATGCTTCCAATCAGGTGGCCCATGCCTTGTGCGATGGCAGGGTTCACCGTGTACTTGCTGATGTATCGCTTGACTCTAAAGTTGTCTGCGTCGGTGCCTTCGTCTTCTTTGAGCGTGCCGCGCTGCACTTTGTTCTTGTGTGCTGTGTTCCAGGTGCGGAGGATAACTTCGCCGCAGCGGCCCATGGCTTGGGAGTCGGACGACATCATCGAGATGGCGCCGAGGTCGTGGAGGACGTCTTCTGCGGCAATAGTTTCGGCACGGATACGCGACTCAGCGAAGGCTACATCTTCAGGGATGTTGCGGGATAGGTGGTGGCATACCATAAGCATGTCGAGATGCTCGTCCAGCGTGTTGCGGGTGTATGGCCTGGTGGGGTTGGTCGAAGACGGGAGGACGTTGTCATGCTCGACTACGCTGATGATGTCTGGCGCGTGGCCTCCACCAGCACCCTCGGTGTGGTACGTGTGGATGGTTCTGTTTTTGAACGCTGCGATGGTGGATTCAACGAAGCCAGATTCGTTCAGGGTGTCTGTATGGATGAGCGTCTGGATGTCGTACTCGTCACAGACGCTCAAACAAGCATCAATGGCTGCGGGCGTGGTTCCCCAGTCCTCGTGCAGCTTCAGGCCGCAAACACCGGCCTCAGCTTGCTGCTGCAATGGGCCGAGTTCGGCATCGTTTCCTTTACCAGTTATGCCGTAATTCAGAGGGAGCTCGTCAATGGCCTGTAGCATCTGTCTGATGTGCGTCTTGCCAGGCGTACATGTCGTTGCATTGGTGCCAGTACTGGGCCCCGTGCCACCCCCAAGCATGGTGGTGATACCAGACGCGATCGCTTCGTGGGCTTGCTGCGGACAGATGAAGTGGATATGCGTGTCGAAGCCTCCGGCTGTTACAATCTTGTGCTCGCCAGCAATAACATCGGTGCAAGCGCCGACTATCAGGTCAGGATCCACGCCGTCCATGACATCTGGATTGCCTGCTTTGCCGATGCCAACGATGATGCCTTCTTTGATTCCAATATCAGCCTTGTAAATGCCGGACCAGTCGACGATCAAGGCATTTGTGATGACGGTATCCAAAGACTCGGTGTCTGATCGGCCTCCTGCCTGACCCATGCCCTCTCGTAGCGTCTTGCCTCCTCCGAATGCGCATTCATCGCCATATTTGGTCATATCATTCTCGACCTTGATCCACAAGTCGGTAGCTCCAAGTCGGACCAAGTCGCCAGTCGTAGGACCGAACATGCTGATGTAGGTCTGTCGCTCCATGGTGCAGATGTCGATGTGGGCAGCATCTCCATGGGGCTCCGGCTCGTGGAGGAAGCCTCCAATCTTCAGCTTCTCTACAACGCCCTTTGCAACCGATAGGTCCTCTATGAAGCCTGAAGCGATCTGGTTTCCACCCTTGATGATCTGGTTGCCTGCAATTTTGACCAGAGTAACCGTTTTTGTGTCGCCAGGTTCAAAGCGCACGGAAGTGCCGGCCGGGATGTCAAGCCGGTAGCCATGCGCTCGCACGCGGTCGAATTGGAGTTGGGGGTTCGTTTCAATGAAGTGGTAGTGGGACCCGACCTGCAATGGTGAGCTGCGCATCTTGGTACTGATCATATCCACATACCTGGATAGGTCGGTCTCCCATGCTCTTCACCTTGAGCCTGATCCTCTTGCGCCCCTCGTTCAACGTGATGATGCCGCTGTTGCCCTTGACAGCCACTATCGCGCCCGGCTGCTTAGTATCCTCGTATACGCTCGAATCGGGTAGAGGGAACGTGTCGTTTGACGGGATTGGCAGAAATGACCCGTATAGGGCCTTCTCCAGGTCTCCATCGTCGGTGGAGACAGGGTGGTGGACGGTGACGAGGTAGGTGCCTGTGGGAAAGGTGCCCTCAACCATCAATTCGGCGAGCGATGCGACAACCGAGGGCTGCACATGACGGCGACCAAGCATGGTTTTGCCAATGGACATGAGGTCGGCGACGGTATGGTTGCCATCGCGAATGAGCTGTACGCGTTCAGCATGTGATCGAGGATGCGCGCGTGGTGGAGGCTCGTACTTCTTGGAGATTGTTCGCGATCAGGGCCTGGGCCTGTTAGCAGCGTCTCTGCAACTGGGCCTTGGACATACGGTAGCCTCAGCATGGTTCAGCTTCACGCCTCGGGCCAGTCGACGTTGGGCAAGCAGGCCAAGCTGGGATATGACAAGCTTGTCAAGCTGTGTTACCGCATCGTTAGCAGGGTCCAGCCACAAGCACAGAGCATGCGAACCTCTTTCGGACAGAGCTGCATCGTTACCAGAGTCACAGGCTGTCTATACTGAGAGCAGTGCGACGCGTTTCGAAGCTGGTTTGAGCTGTATGTCTACGATACTTCACTCCACCTCAAGCGCCCTGCATTCTTCACCTCATCCGGCAAATTGCGGGGTTCGGTTGCCATCAAAAGACGCACGCTGATAAGGAGCTTGCCCATGTCGCCCGCACCTCCTCCCCACGCCCTTCACCCATCTGGCCCTGCACGTAGCTAGCCGACCATCTTCACAAGACCTTACAGACATCGCCATAACTAACAAAAATCACGTATGCCCAAAGCTGTGCCCAGGTCAGATTGAGCCAAGCACAACATGACGTACGAGCTATCGATTTCAACGTCGCGACAAGTACATCCCAGCGCCACGTCCCATTCGCCACGCGTTTGTATCCTTTGCGTTGTCGCACATTGTTCAGTCTAACCTTGACATCCAACATAATGTCTCTTATAACAACATGATAGCTAACAAATACTCACCACTAAACTGGACCCGAGCAGTTTGAGTCCATGCCATCGGTGGTTCGCGCCACAGCTTGATGACGCTAGGTCATAGTTCTGTCCGTCCAACGAAAACCATCATCAACGCCTTTTTTCTCTATCACTCGCGATGCACTCTTTGATGCGACACCTCAGGAGGGGGAAGGAGGACGGAGAGCCCCAGCAGCAAGAGCTAGAGCCAAAGCCAAACCCGGACCCAGACCCACCCGTCAAGCCTCCATCCAGCGATCCCAACATCCCAAAAAAACGCCTTCACATCAACCAGAAATGCCTATACGAACGACTTTTACCCGGCAAAGCCTACATCTCTGCTCATGTCAATCGCTTGCAGCACGGTTTTTACAAGTCCAATGTACTCCATGAGCCGAGTATCGACAATGTCTACTTTGTTTCTGTACATTTCGTCTTTCATCCACACGACCCGGAGTGGCATCGTTTCAAAAGCGCCGAGATCGAGGTAATGATCCATGGCAGCAAGAACGGGTCAAATTTCCGTAAAAACCCGGATCAATCGCATCCGCGTATCTTGAAGCACGCTCCAGAGCTGATGTTTGGCGCTGTATCACCGGAGAGCCTCCAGTGGAACTTTAGCCTTTCAAGCTCACTGGGTGTATCTCAGGCACCAGTGTCCGCTTCGCTAAACCCAAAAGCAGCTATGAAGAGTAGTTACAAGGTCTTCCACATGTTGAGCATCCAAGGATCGGTGCGGTCAATGCGATGCCCCCGAGGGTCAGGGTACGACCTTGAAGACTCTAAGGCTGTCTGGACACTTACAGAGAATGCTCTACAAAAATCCGGATTACCACGTGATTTTGATTTTGTACTCTTGGTGCACAAACCAGCAGACATCAAGCAAATGTACATGACTGTTAATTTGAACGCCGAAATCGGATCCTGGTTTGGCTCATATCCCCAATGGTATACTAGTCTCTCGCAATACATGCCGTCGCAAGACTGTGCTATCAGCTTCGACCATGATATCGGACAGAGATTCCTTCCAAGCCAACCAGGGCCGGGTTACAACTTCGCCGACTTGATGCACACGTTGGACGAGTACGTAATGATGCCAGGTACTATCTATCCTACAAGAGTGAGTATATGGCCATTTCAACTAGAACCTCTGCTGATTCTCTCAGGGCACGAGGCAAGGAGGGCCCAACCCAAATCTGATAGGGTACCAGTCTGACGACGAGACCAAAACGAAGAGGGCTGCTCACCCATCTTCCCAGACCAAACAGCCTCCAAAGTCCCCAAAAAAGAGTAAACCACCTACACGAAGCTCAAGCCAGTCAGACGGGCGTACCTGGGCACCCGAAAATGTCAATGTTCGCGTTGTTCTTGAGCATCAGTATCTTCAAGATCCTGAGCCCCAGCGCTTTTTGTTTTCACCCTCACGTAACGCAGAGTCAGTACGGCAACCATCAATACGACGTAGAAAGTCACGCACGGGTCTGAAAGAGTACGGCGCAAAGCAAGCTTTGCATGAGCCTGTGCAGCATGGTCTGGAAAATGGACGGGACAGGACAAGCTTTGGGGAAAGAGCCCATGGGCAGGCACTATCAGGGGACGCGTCATAATAGCACATGCATACATACACAAATAGCAAACAGCTCAGAGCCTATCCATTTCCTTTGATTGCCACATGCATGCTACTGTGCTACCAAAACGCTGTGTTCCTAGCAGAAAGAGGGCTTACCACACACATTCTCACAACCAGATGCGGGAGAACAGCAGTTCGCAGGACACGGAAAACTCGGCTACGCAGCTGATCGCTACTTTAGCGCATCGTTCAGCGACTTCGAGAATGAATACAACAGCGACGGAACGTTCACATGTCCGTAGCCTGCCATTTCCCTCGGACAGGCCATGGCCCGCGATTCCTTCAAACTTTGCCCTATGCCCTTGCAATAAGCAGCTGAAGTGAGAGTCATCTCCCCCATCGCGCAATGCCGGTTCGTGACAGCAGAAGGCAACAAGTCGACAGTGGCTGATTGGGTCGGCGACACTTCCGACACCGCCCACAGCTAGGCTTCGAAACGAGATGGCGGATATTAGCAGCTCTCACCGGGGCTGATGTAGTGGCGGAGGATGCTCTTTGAGGGTGTGCGATGATTCGGGGCCGGATGGGTCTGCGAGGTTTGACTGGCTGGCGGGGAAGATGCGCTAGGCGGGGGTAAGTAAACGACAACCACCCACGATGCTGCATTGCTCTCTCCTCGCACACAAAGACCCGGTAGGTGTAATGAGCCCCCAGCAGCAAAACTTGGATTTGGTGGAAATGTTTGGCCTGCAGAGGTGACGACTGCGTGGTGGCCCCTCCCCCCATGCTTCGGGCTGGCCTCGGGCTTCTAATAATCTTCTTTATGTTTTGCCGTCGTCTTCGTTTCCCAGGTACTAGGCGAGAGCATCGTGCCTCCCTTGGCTGTCACTCTCAGGCTGTCGCGCTGCGTTCCTTCCTCTTAACCTTCTCGACGGATAGATTCCATAGCTTCGTCTTTTCTTCTTATTTGTCCTAATCCTAATCTTTCCACCTTCTTCTCATCGCCGCCGAGCCTTCCTCTCCTGTATCTTCGACCCTTTTGGCTCGCTTTATTCACGCCTACCGGACATTGGTGTAGTACATCACGAAGAATACAAAAGCAACCAGTTGCCACCGACTCTCGGACTGGAGCAAAGAAAGACCTTCCTCGGAGCATCAGCCCATATCGACACGGTGACGAAATTCCATCCGAGGGCTAGTGAGGTCAGCCAAGCGCATCGTGAACGTGGAAGAATGGGAGACTGACAGACACCCCACAGCTATTGGGGTTTGCCTAGTACTGCCAAATACCATGGCGTAGATACTGCAATGCATTTGTTCACACTCCCACCTAGTCCAGAAGAACGACGAACCAAGAGCCTGGAGATATTCGCTGCCTTGCTGTTAGTGATAGACTGTTTCTGAAGCGTTCCTGAAGCCAGATCTCAGAAGAGTTTCCTAGGACCTTGATTAAGATTCATCAAAGAACTCGTCATGGCGACCTTCGACCCCCACTCGCATTCACCGCGGGTTTCCGCCCTGGCGTCACCACAGAAGTTCGCCGGCAACCCCGTGACACCAGTCCACTCATCGCATCACTCGGTCGCGTCTTCAGTCTCATCCCTGACGCCCATCCACACGCTCACCATTCACGAATACCGTAAGCAGCAGCACACGCCTACGCTTTCGCGGAAGGGGACGCCACCAGGGAAAACCCTTCGGAGGAAACCTGCGGCATCTGCCTTGAACGACATCGAGCACGCTACTTCAGTGCCACATTCGACCTGGTCAGACTCTGGCCCATCGCTACGTCCCCTTCACTTTTCGCAATCGGCCCACCAGCTCAAAACAGCCCATCCGCCTTTTCAGGAACGAACGCGGCCCGAGCTGCCACTCCGAGCGCAGTCGACTGAGCCTCGCCAACAGATGGGTAGCATATCAAGCTTATCTACTGTCGGATCTAACAAGGTACGTCATTTCAACTCGAGAAAAAGATTGCCGAAACCGCCTGCCACCACAGGTGCGGTTACGTTTTCTCCCTCTTTTGCAAATGCGAGCTCTGCGCAAACACGACGTCCAACGCCTCCGACTGCACTTAGCTCTTCCACAGAGCGTACCCAGTCAGGTGAAACGCAAACAACGCCAACACCCTCGACATTGTCGCTATCGCGGTTCCCGCACCCGCCCCACCGGATTGACCCGTCGCTTTCTCCACCACAAGATGAAAGAGACTCCGCGCGCATAGAGCCACTAAATTTCACGACTGAGACGCCCGCGACACCGCCCGCAACCCCCGCAATCATTCACTACCGGGGTGCCTCGTTCGACTTGATGAACCCCCATGATTCCCTACTGCTTCACGATATCGTAACGCCCTCGCGGGACATTGACTCGAATGACTATATTGCTATACGTACTTCTGACGAAACATTTTCAGAGGTACGAAAAGTTCTACAGTACTATACTACCAATGACTTAATTGACACATAATCAGATGGCACCCAAGCGCGCTGTGTACGGGGATTTCCGTGCAGCGCATACGGGAATCTTGAGGCGCCCTGAAGACTCTCCTAGTCAGTCATGTGCGGATCTCCCAGCCCCTCCAACGCCTGCGGCGGTCAGCCCAAACTCTTCGTCGTATACGTCTCCCATGTACAGCCCCGATTCCGCCGACGTGCCTTCTCCTCTGTTCGCGAAGACGCCAGCACGCGAATCGCGCTTTTCTCTCAAAGGGCTTACCCGTAGCTTAACCCAGAAGCTGGGAAAAAGCCATGCGAAGCCTCAAAACGAAGAGCTATGGGACATGCACAATCACAGAGTCAGCATGGAGTCAATCAGCATGAACTTGGACTTCCCGCGACCACTTAAGATGCATACCGCTACGCCTGGAATTTCATACCTTCCAGTTGGTCCAATGTCTCCAGCTACACCGACAAGTCCCATATTTCCAGATGGCCTTCCCGCATTCTCACGTGGACAAATTGAGGTCGAATTCCCGCGAAAACATTCAGCAGATCACTATGGATCACAACCGCTGGCGTCGATGATACCAGATGACCCTTCGACCCAGATGGGACAAATCGACGATTCTCAGTTACCGTACTCTGAAGAAGGCGGCTTTACGAAACCCTATTACGACGATCTTGACTCCATATACCCGAGCTCGTCTATTTATACGAGAGATGGCCAGCACATGTCAGATTATCGGCAGGGCCTTTCCAGCAATCGCAGTAAGAGCAATCCTTTTGCATCATACAGCAGCACCGACGCAAACTGCTTTGCGAATGAGTACAATCGGGAAAGATTGTATGGTTATAATGGCCCTAATAGTGTCGAGCGTGAAATTTCGCATCTCGTCACCCAAGAGACGTTTCATCGCTCAACAGAGGAAGCAGATCCAAAAGCAGACACGATCAGTAGACTCATCGACGAATACAGTCCCCAAGACACGACAGAGACTACTCTAACCACATGTGAGGAAGAAACTGCAGCAGTACAAAATCTTCCCATGCAGGCACAAGGGGCATCGAGCCGAGCCGCGAATGCCGAGTACTATCAGCCGTCGGTTCCCGCACCAGAACTTGCTCAGTTCGAGTCTGGGATTCATAAGATGCCGGCAAGGCATCATGACACTGTCGGCACTACCTACCGTGGGTTCCCAGGACGAACAACTGTCGCTCAGAATCCAGGATTGCCTCCCCGACAAGCGCCTCCGCTTGCGCCAGATTTCGAATATGGTGAACCCCCCTGCTCTTCCCAACCAGGATTATCGGGCATTCTTTCACACGGATCGTCATACTCATACGGAGACACACGAAATCTTTTGCAAATTTCCCACTCCGAGGCCTCAGTACAGCCTGCTATAGCGCAGGCCTTAGAGCCTTCTTCGTCATACTCTCATCCAGAGACCAAGACCCTTGAGCCATCGTCATCGTACTTGCAAGCTGAGGCGCATAGTCCACACACACCCAAGGAAGCACTTAGCCAAGCCGAGCAGATCTTTCAGGATACATTCAATCAGCACCGTGGTGACGGTAAGATACCTGCAATATGGGCTAGGCGTAATTCAGGCAGCCAGCTGCTAGCCAAGACAGCTACGGCAAGATCTTCCGGGGTTTCACAGGACTTCAGTACATGTCTGAATGATGATAGTCCTGCCCCAGCAGAAAGAGCAGATTGGGAAACAGTTGGTGGCAATAGTAGAGACTCAAAAGGCCACGAGTCACTTGGTAGTATTGCAGACTATAGCAGCAGTGAGGGGACGTGGGAAAGTCTTGGAATGAACTTGGATGTTTCGCTTCCAGCTTGGGTAAAACAGGCTCAGTCGCCAGCTCGATCAAACTACTACAACGATCCCAGAGCTACCCGCACTCAACACTCTCACCCTTTCAGTTCATCGCCACCAGAGCTAAAACCCCGATCATATGTTCGCACTGTTTCCAACACTTCGTCTTCCCCATTACCAGTTAAACCCCCAGCCTCGAGGACTACACCGGTTCTTCGTTTTTCAACTCATCGTGAAAATACTTTGAGGAGGGACGCTACCGAACAACCATATGCTTTCGCAGCACGGGCGGATCCATACGCCTTCAGTGACAAAGAGACACGAGAATTGCTCGCTTCTGGTCCTAATGATAACATCATTATCGACAAGCAAGCTTCGGCGCATAAGCATCGGTCCCGCTTGTGGGAACGGTATCAGAGTGGAGACATCACATCAATGGCAAGTTCCCCCAAGAAAAATGTCTTTGACAGCAGCCCTGTCGGTCTAGAACGCCAGAACACATTTGAGAAGCTCTCCGTCGTCGGACCAAAGGGTAATCTTACTGGCACTCCTCGAGGAACGGGTATGCATGAGACGGGTAGCAGTGTTGCAGATACCAGTAGCGCTGGTATGAGGTTGAGTTCAAGTATTGATCGACGAAGCTTCCGCTCCAACTATAATGGGTTTTATGCTGCACCTTTTAGGGTCACAGGCAGCGTCACGCGTATCAGCCAAGCCAAGCCTACTCATGAATCAGGTCTTGGTCGCACGTCATCTGAGACCACCCTTTTCCCCGGCTCAAAAGGAATGGAGGCAGTGCAAGAGTCAACCCCGCTCCCTGGTTCTCGGCAACACCTCCGAAACCCTACCACATTCTTGCGGAATCAACGCCGGACAAGCCGTTCTGCAGTCCCAGGACAAACCAAGCTGCGGCATATGTTCCTAGCACCTGAAGCTCGATCGACTTCTTCGGCACAAGGCACCCGTATCACACCTTTCATTGGTGGTAGCGATCGCCCATCGACCAGCGATACCAACATGCCTTTTCGCACCTCAAATTCTAGCATTGACATGTACCCTGCTCCAACTCGGAGCACTGTTGCTCATGAACATTCGCCTCATTTGCTATGTGTAGAGCGGAAATCTAATCTCGAAGACGAAGCGAGGAGGCGTCAGCTTTCCTGGCTTATATTCGCGGCATTTTGTCTACTCCCGCCTTGTATCATTCTCTTCCGATTTTTTGGAGATAACATTATTGCTTCGCTCACGGAAGGCCGACTGGGCCATTGCACGGCACAATCCAAGAGGACGGCGCTCGTTGCTGGTATCGCTGTTAATGTTGGCCTTGTCACTGCAATATTGGTACCCGTCTTGGTCATACATGCGCTGAATGGAGCGTGAGAGCAGCACTACAGGGACAGAGATATGGTAAATGATGCGGTTGTGAGACTTTAGCATGAACTGACACATTGTAGTATTATTGTCAGTACCCGGTCGGCTCATGTGGTCTCTGTCGTACCCAAGCATGAATCGCACAAGCCATCTCGTGAGTGTATAGGTGAACCTCGCAGGGGTCTGATTTCGCTCAATCCATGCATCTTGCATGAGGTTGTGCACACCACATCGCTCGCATTCACCGCCTACATTGAGGCGGTCATTTTCCCGGAAGTTCTTTTGGCATGTTTTGCACTGCATGATCTGGCGTTTGTTCAGTCTCGAGGCAAGCTCTTCATGCTCCTCTCGGTCACTAGGGCGGCCTTGCTTGTCATTGCATAATTGATGGATGGGTGTAAATCTGAGGAGTATCCATTTGGGATTAACATATCGAAACTGGTCATGAGTAGCCACTGGCGTTTCTTTTGTACATTTTCGTTTCCGTGGTAGTAATGAGCGAGTCAAACGTAAACGCTTGCAATGCTCGATTCGGAAATTGAACGAGACCGCATGCGATGCGTAGAGTAATACCCTCAATTCGCATGTAGTCATGAGACTGCACGATGATTGCTACGTCATTGACTATGACTGACATCACGACTTCTACACGTACTCATTTACCATCATTACCATATCTTCCAACGTTGACGCCAGACCCCTGCTAAACAGTTATACTTCAGAACCTCAAATGTCTCAACCTACAACCATTGTCGTCACTGGTTCCAATCGTGGTATCGGTCAGGGCATAATCAAGCTCCTTGCCAACACCCAACACTCGCGTCCACTGCACATCTATGCCACGTCTCGCGGAGGCGCAGACCTCGATGTCGAGCCAACCCCTCCAAATGAAATCCAGTACACAAAACTCGACGTTTCAGACAAATCGTCCATCACCTCATTCATCGGCACCGTCCTGCAGAACGACAGCAAAATCGACGTGCTAATCAACAAACGCGGGCGTAAACAACAACAGCAACGAGACGCCGCAGCTAGCCTCGCAAAACCATCAACGTAAACCACCACGGCACCAAAGAAATGTGTCGCCTCTTCCTCACCAGAGGCAAAATGAAGACGAACCCAGGATCCCGCATCGTAAATGTCACCAGCGCACCCTCGGCTCTATCAAACTACCCTCCAGCCACGCAATCGCGCTTCCGCTCCGTGGAATCGCTCGCAGATGTCGATGCGCTGGTGACAGAGTACTTGCAAGCAGCCCAGTCCGACAGTCAGGAAGCTGCCGGGTTTGGCGCTCCGCCCATGTCGTATCAGGTGAGCAAAGCGCTTACGAATGTGCTGAAGATGGTTTTGGCTAGAGAAAATGCGGGGGTTAGTGTGAGTCGCTGTTGTCCTGGGTGGGTGAATAGCGATATGGGGAATCAGATTGGGAAGCCACCCAAGACGTTGGAGGAAGGTGCGAGGATACAGGTCAGACTTCCGATTGGGGATTTGAGTGATAGCGAGGATGGAGACGGGGGGCTGAGTGAGGGTGCTAGTGAGAAGGAGTGGGTTAGTGGGGCTTATTTTGGGAATGACGGGGTTATGGATCGGGGATGGGGAAGAGTGAGGAAGTGGTGATAGAGTCTGACCATGAATTCTGCAACACTGGTCGAGTATCGAATACATCTCAAACAACGAAACTTATGCAAAGACTATGAGAACTGGGAAAGACAGCATACCACATCAATCCAAAAACCACTTCGGCACTTCCGGTCCCCACACAGCTAAACTCTCATCCCCAGCCTCGCCCCACCCCACAGGCGTCTCTTCATTCACCAAATCCCCATCTGCATAATGTTCAATCATATTACCCGTCGTATCCCACCAGTAGTCAAACAACTGGCTCCCCAGAATATGCCGTCCAACACCCCATACGCTCGTGTAGCCCTTTTGCGCCAGCCACTCATGCCCCAGGTTCTGCGTGTCAAAGTCGTGGACTTCGAAACTGCAGTGGTGAACATGAGAGGTAAGGTTTGTAGAGAGGAAGATAGTGTGGTGGTCTGTGTATGTTGGACCGAGATCGATGTGTGCGAAGATGGCTACGTCTTTTTGTGAAGGTAAGGAGGTGCTGGTGCTGGTATTGGCGGGGTCAGAGGGGGAAGTCGGCACGTAAAGGAAATCCGTAGGTACAATGTTAAACATTTGCGTGTACCATTGCATTTCATCCTGGAAATTCTGCACACAGAGGCCGTAATAGCCTAGTTTATGCACCGCCGCCGGACCTGGTTTAAAGCGTTGGAAGCGTGCGACGCGCCGTTTCTCGTTTTCATAATTCGTGGTCAGGACTTCCGGGAAAGGACCTGGTTCTTTTCTCGTCTGCCCATGGATTAGGTTAATGGGAAAGCCCTCCGGATCGTGCAAGGTAACCATGTATCCGACTCCGGGCGCATCTGTCAATTCTTCCATCGGGCCTGCGCCTTGGACTTTCGACGCCTTTTCTAGCTCGCCGAAACTGGCTACTTCGAAACATCCGCCCAGGAACTTTTTTTCGCCTTGTTGCGCGTAGTAAACATATTGGTCGTCGCCGTAGCCTTTGAACCATTTCCTGCCAGGGGCTTTTTGCGCTACGCTCATGCCGAAGTCGCGCAGGAATGTGGTGATTTCATCGAGGTTCGGGTGCTGGTAGCGCATGTGTACCAGTTTGGTGAGTTTGATTTGCGCATCGCGATCGATGTTTTGGTCTTGTTGCCATTGACGCAGAGGCTTGCAGGGTTTGGGTATGGCGATGGATTGGTGGACGGAGGCGCCGCGGTTCGGTGATGTTTCGCGGCTGGGGTGCTAAAGGTATTGTTAAAATAATATTTGTGTAATCGATAATTGAGGCCAGTGGATACTAAGAGAAACTTTAAGCTCTTCAATGCAGAAAGGAAGCGTGGGAGAGTGGATGTGGGGCCGTTGGATGTACATACACCTGGTGTTATCTTCGCGTTGAACTCTTCGAAAATCATGTTGAAGTAAAAAGTTACTAGCCTCCTCGATAGTACTTATCCTGGCTAGGAATATCATGGTTAAAACAAGATATACTAACAGAGCGACTGCAGTAGGGGAGGCGAACGGGTATTACCACGGATGTGGGGAAGTGAGAGGGGACCTATGCCGATGTGGGGTCCCGCCATTTTAGTACAGTAAAGCTGAAGGTCAAACGCCGTTGTCAATGAGTCACAATTGCGTGGCTAGATGGATTTTTAGTGGCAGGATACCTAGAAGGCACATGTGGAGGATAAGGTGGTGTTGATGAGGAGCATACAAGTGTCTAAGCTAGCTGACCGGGATGTT
>LR132236.1:0-38282 GCA_900634815.1 Paradendryphiella salina | reverse complement strand
ACAGGATGTATGCTGGTCGCCTACACTACGCGAGGGAGCCCCGTGGGTCGCCCCGCTATTTGATATGTATATGCGTGGACGGCTGAATTGAGCAATGGGGCCACAGTTCCGAAGCTACAGATGAGCAGGACGGGTAGCACCGCCACGAGGTATTTTGAACGGGGCGGGACGTAGTATCTGGACTTGTGGTCTAGCAGATGGTGTTGGGCCTTTAACACAGAGTGAAGGAGGAAGAAGATACAGTGTAGCTGAATGACTTATCTTAGCTGCAGAATATTTTAGGAAAATCAGAACAGATACGCAAACCCCGCCTCACCCTCATTTGACGTCTTGCATCAAGCGTTGCAGGCCGGGAATGCCACTAAACAGGGTGGCTGCATATATGCGGGTCAAGCGGGATGTCTTATATACGAGCGTGTCAGTCAACGGGTAAGCTGTTAAGGCTATCAGGAAGGCGATTTGTGTGAATATATGAACTGGTGGATGTGCAACGGAACAAGAAAAGATATGTTCATCTTGCTATGCATCCATAGAGCTCTACCTTTAGAGATGACTTGGTTAAGCTTTTAGGAGAGAGAGTGTATATATGAGTATGTGAACAATATAAAGAGTAGTGCGCACTACAAATCCAGACTATACACATGGAAGAGGCGGGAAGATGAGATTACATCCAACCGTCTCATCCTCAGGCATTTTTCCCCTTATCAAATCAAACGAGGCAACAATGATACAAAGGTATCGAACTCTTAGACTCCTTCCGAGTTAGTGAAAAAAAAGAAGACAAAAACAAACGTGACAGACCAGAGTGAAGTCAAGACCTCGAAAACACAAGACATTAGCGCGGGGACATGATTACAAAACCATCAAGCCGGCAATCGCCAGTACAACAGCAAAGACGGAGCCACCCATCTGCTTCAGTCCAGGTTGAACGATCGCTCCTGCACCGGTACTTTCACTTCCATCGCCCTGGACAAACTGGCCCTGGGATGTGACGCCACTCTCAGACGATTCACCAGTAGCCTGGGCGTTGGAGTTCTGTTGCACAAGGGTACTCGTCTCAGCGACCTCTGCACCAACGCCACCACCAGGGTTTCCACCGGGAACCATGGCCACCGATTGGGAAGGTTTGCTCTTGTCGTCATCTTCGCCTGCCTCGCCCGGGTCCTCGCCGG
Organism: Paradendryphiella salina; assembly: GCA_900634815.1. Classification (NCBI taxonomy): domain Eukaryota; kingdom Fungi; phylum Ascomycota; class Dothideomycetes; order Pleosporales; family Pleosporaceae; genus Paradendryphiella; species Paradendryphiella salina. The sequence continues at coordinate 37,110 of LR132236.1, read as the reverse complement.
TGCCCATCAAGGAACCGAGGATGACCTCATCGTCGGTAATGGCAACGGTGTTGTTAGTACCGGCTTCATCCGTGTACTTGTATGTCTTCTTTCCCTTGATTTGCGCCGCTGGTGGTGGGTCGTAACATTCAACAGTAACTTCGCTGAAGCGGGCGGCGTAGTATCCATTATTCATGTATGGGCTGTTCCAGTCGATCTCACCGCCTGCCCATTCGATGGTACCTTCTGCGTTGGAGGGGAGACCGGCGGGCCAGAGGGAGAGCATGATGCGGGAGGGTGTCTGGGGGAAACCGTAGCGACCGGAAGTGTCATTCCAGGTAGACTCACGGTCGAGGGAGCGCATCTCCTTGCCGTCAATGGACCAGGTCAAGGTATCCTCCTTCCAGTCGATGCAATATTCGTGCATAGTCGAGACAGTGTTACCACCAGGTACTTTGAGATCCTCGCCGTTGACGTCTGTCTCTAGGTTAGTTTTGAAGGGGATGCATGAATGAATGGTGATACATACAGACGGTGACTCCCTGGGAGTAGTAGTTGGACTGGGCTACTCCTATGTCTGCACCAACCCATTCAAAGTCAATCTCGTCCTTGACATCGGACATAAGAATAAAGGCCGTTACAACGCCCTTGCCCTGAGCTGTGCTAACTTTGGAGCAGATCTTGCCATACCAAACGTAGTGTGTCGATGCCAACAGTGATCCAGACGTTCCTTGTGCCATGGTCAGAAGCGTCGACTTCTCTTTGGTGTTTGGGTCGGTGTAAATGAGGGGCATGCCCTGCGACTGCCAGTTGATCTTGGAGGCGTCGCCGAGGTATTTGTCAATTGCCTGGACATCGTCGAGGCTGTCGAGCTTGTATGTGCCGGATTTGCATACGGGGCCGGGAACGCACGAGTCGAATGAGTGTGACATGAGAGGATCGCATCCGCCGAGGCAGAAAGCACCGACACCACAGTCGCCGTATACTGCGAGGCTATTAGCGACCCATTTCGACATTGAAGATGGGCGTGACACTCACGTGAGCAGCAGGGCGTTTCTGCGGGACAATGGCTGTCTTTTGTGCATTTCGCACCGTCGGCAATCGCAAAGCCGGTAAAGGCAATTGCGGCGACGGCAGCCGAGAAGACGCCCCGGACCATGGCTCGGATCGTGATTCACGATCCTTTTTCCTCGCGTAGAGTAAGCAGTGGTGGAGTCGGACAGTCGGAACGTGGGGAACCCTTTCCAGGCTCTTAGTGATGACAACCGTAAGCACGATTACGATGCGCCTTCAGAATCCCTGTTGTAGCGCGGATCTGTTTGGTGTGGGCGTGTAAATCAATTGGGCCGTTTGGTATTTCTCCCCTGATGATCCAATGGCCCCGGTCTCGTGTAGCGAACGTGGGTGTCAAAGCAAAAAAGAATGAAGCTGTTGGGTTAGTATAGCGAAGGTGGTCCCGAGGGGGGAAAGAGAAGGTGTACTGCAAGAGCGGAGTTCAGGGACGAGTGCGCGACAAGGCTCCCTTTGAAGAAGGGGGGGTGTCTGCGGGTACGAGGCGGCGCACTTATGGGGAAAGACACCATGCCACTTGCGGGCATAGGCTAGCTGGTTGAGCCTCCTGCCGAATCTATCGACGGCAGCCCGCGTCGTATATGGTTTATTACCACTCTATCCATTGTCGAAACCTCCACTATCACGAGTCGCGCGTCGTGTGGGCTGCTTTCAATGCCTCCGATCAATATTTCCATCTAACAATTGCCCTGTATTCGCAGCCCCGATGATCTTGGTGCTGTTGTGCCATCATCGCCACCCTGCATTAGATGGACCCTGGCGCTTTTAACAATCGATACGCCCTATCTTTGGAACACCCTGCAGGACCCTCTAAGCCCCACGTGCTTGCTCGCCCCATGACCTCCTTGCTGTCCCGCTGTCACATCTCAATTGCCAGGCTTTACATGGGGACATGTCGCCATGGATATACATGACGAAGTCGCCGGTATCGTGCGACTGCCCTGCATTTTGGAAGCTTTGTATTCGTACTGGCCGTGGGATCGGGCGCAGCGGAACACGACCTCGCGAGCGCAGTGTCACCTGTCGCGCATGACCAGCAAATCTTGCATCGGCATAGCGCTACAACTGTACTCAGATTAAACATAGCCGCCATTTCGCCATGGCATGCGCTCGCGCCGAGTCCCCATCACTTGTATTATGTCCAAGTTTCCCAAACTGATGTGATACTGATATTGCGCGCACTACTGAGAAGGAACTTGTGGGGTAATGTTTTCTGCTTTTCCGTATACCGTGTATGGTTTCATCATCCCGCTTGCGCGCGACGCACGTGACAAAGTTCTTCACTTTTGCCTTTCCGGCATCGGCTACTCTCCGCGCATCGAACACGCGCTTTCGTGAAGATCGCCCCCATTGCACTTCCCCCCCCCGTGAGAAGGGAGCTATTCGCAGGCGACGGCCTTTACAGTGCCGTTTTGCTCGCCCGTGCTCGGCAATTCATGGATATCTTTACGAACGTGCCTCGGCATATTCTCCACTCTCCAGCCAGCCACCCAAGCCCACTCCAATACAACGCACAACCATCTCTCAAGTCCCTGGGCCAGAATCGTATCGATATCTCCCCACCTAGATATCCCTGAATGTCATACCTCCTCCACGGCAGCACATCCCACACAGGCATGGGCTGGGTTGATCTCGTACCCCGTTGCGGCCGAATTTACATCGGCGGTCTATACGCCTTATACCAGACGGATCTCATTGAAGCGGCAGGAATTACGCACGTTTTATCTGTCATAGATTACGATGCCTTGCTGCAGGAAAAGTTTAACCATTTGAAACATTTCCACATTAGGGCAGAGGATCATCCGAACGCAGATCTCTTGCAGTATTTCCAGCAGGGGGTGGAATATATCGATCAGGCTCTGGCTTCCTCTACCAGAGACACCAAGGATGACATGACTTTGGGTGCTGAGACCGCTACCCATCAACGACCTCAGAAAGAGAAAGATGAAGAAGCTGGAGGCGGCGTGTTCGTCCATTGCGCCATGGGAAAATCGCGCTCCGCGACCCTTGTATGCGCCTATTTGATTTGGAAGTATAGTCTTTCGCCTGCAGCAGCGCTGAACCAGCTCTGTGAAGGAAGGCCGATCTGCGATCCAAATCCGGGGTTTAAGGAGCAGTTAGAAGTTTGGGGTGAGATATGCCGTACGGATAGTGAGGAAGAGAAGAGAAACATATACGAGCGATGGAAAAGAGACAGGTTCACTGGCGAGGTGTGGGATTGGGAGGTACGATTGAAAGAACAGGAGATTGAGAAAGCAACGAGTCTGAAAGCCTCCAAGCTTTGAATATCAACGATTCATTTCGATGCGTCGCGATCATCAATAATAATGGCCCCACCATCTAAGCCAGCCTTACGCGTTCCACGGCTTCCTGTGCCCCTTCTTCGGGCGGTAGCATTCCAGCCACTCGCCAAGGGCGGTCTTGAACAGCTTTTGACTTACAGGTCCGTCAGCGACAGCAACGCCTGTCGTCCTGAAATCAAAGCAGTGCTCCGCATCTTTCAGTACAAGACCGAATAGTTCATCCCTTCCAGTGCTCTTTCCGCATTTTGGAATCTCTTGCGTGACTTTGACACCCTTAGGAGCGAATGGTTCGGCAGAGGCAGGGGAGAGAGTGCGCCATGGATCGAACTCGCCGTTGGACCAGTAGGTGTTCGAGGGGCGAATGGACCAGCCGCCGAAAACGGAATTGGTACGGCCGGTGTTAGGCCAGTCGGGGAAGAGGCGACGCGGTGCGTTAGGGAACTGGCGATGACAGATGTCGTGTTGATGCTGAAGAGAGTTGTACTTGGAGACTAATTGTTGAGGTCCGAGGTTGGCGGATTGGAAATATCCTGCATATGTTAGTATCGCCTTCTGAGGTGTAGATGTAAGATTACGACATACCCCATTGTGTGCAGTATTGCCAAGTCCAGCTAATCATCGCAGGGTCTGTGAACCGGCGGTTCAAATCGCAATTTCCAGTACTGTTCAGAGTTCCAGAGCACTCCGTCTCGAGATAGCTGTTGACCATGGGCGTAAAGACAGGGTATTTAGACCACCTGTCTACCGTCCACTTAGCGCCCTTGCTTTTTGCCCAGCCCTCGGTTGGTGCCGTCGTGTTGGTTGCCGGGTCCGTTTCAATCCAGTCGCAGAAGCGGCGGAGACCTGTAGCTCCGCCCTCGACGCCATAAGATTGCCACAGGTAAAAAATGGTAGTAAGGGCATCTGCAAAGGTCGCGTGCGAGTTGTTTGCCGCTCCAAGACCGAGGAATTGGTTCTTCAATTTGGCGGCACCCAGCTGATCCGTGTCCATGACCTTGTCTATATATCGAACCGCGGATTGGATATCGCGAGAGCAATTTCCGAAGCCCTTAGCATTCAGACCTCGCCATACTGGCGCGAAATAAAAGCTCTGATCGACTGAAGCTTCGACAGGTGCGGATGAAGCCCATGAAGCGTGGATGGTGTCGGGATACATGTTGCGCATGAAAGCGGCCCTCATTCCTGGGTAAGAGCCACCAACGAAAACCCATGGTGTCTTGTCGGGAGTAAGCGTTGCGTTGATGCTCTTCCTGCTGAACTGCTTTGCAAAGCGGTCCACATCCGCAAGGGACTGCTCGGTCGTCAAGAACTCGAAAGACTCCGCTTGCGTGTTAATGTCGATGGGTGTCGGCGTTGAGTTTCCGTAGAATCGGTGCTCCCACACGATGCCGATACCACCAAACTGATCGACAAGCTGCTTGAAAAAGCTCGTTTCGTTTTGCAGCCTAAACAAGGCATTTGGCTCGGCATTAGCTTCGCCGACATCGTAGACGAAGACGGGACCGCCGGCTTTGTAACTACTCATGCTAACCCAGTACCTGTTGTTGAAAGTGCCTTGGTACGGATAATCCTGGTTCTTATGCGAGGCGAAGTTGTCGATTGGAAGTTCGACGTATTCTGGTGTGATGACTGCTGGCGCAGCAGCAGCGGAAGCGGAAGACCCTGGAGTCGACGCAATCTTGAGAGATTTGAGGGACGTGATGTCGATTGTGGGGTTGTCGACAGAAGAAGATCCCATAGCACTGCCATCCGGGTTGAGGCCCATGTCGGCGAGTAGGTTAAACTTGCGCTGAACGGCGGCGTTCATGGCATTGGTGCCTCGCAGTAGCGTGAGCGCGAGCGCTACGATAGATGTTGAGGACCGCATGTTGAAATGATAGGATTGTATATGGATGGAATACAATGTAGCCAGCCAAATCGCAGGAGAGGAATGGGTGTAGATTAACGGTTGACCTTCTAGCAACGACTTTGTCAAACCTCACAGGCCCAACGCAACTGCCCAGAACTACCAGCAGCTGCTATTGTGCGCAATGTCAGCTCATATATGTACACTCAAAAAGCACTTCCTGGATTTTACCACCATGCTGGTCGCCAACCCGAAAACCCGTCATCTAATATGCACCGCGGCGCGATTAGCAATTTGCACCTTGACATCTCCAAAACAGACCTATCATCTTCTAGATTCGACCTAAAAAGCTTGTCACGCTCTAGGCTGCGGCGGTACTGAAGGACGGTGATCAACTGGAAGCAGAAGGAGACACGGTCGATGATCAAGCGTAGTGGAGCGAAGCTTATCGGCGATCGTCGCGAATGGAAGGTCTTTGCCAAGCCTACTCAGGCCTTCCTACTTTAGCCTAGCAGCACAACGCAGCTCGTGGCTAGATTGATGCGCGTGTCTTGTGACCCGGGAGAAGAGTAGAAGCAATCTATCTCGCCGCTGTGCAGATCAACATGCACAACCTCGTGTTCTTGAATTTATAGGGCTCCTCCTTCGCCAGATTGTCTTCTGCTTGACCAGGCTGCCCCGCAGCGCCCCCGCGTCCGATCCAAGGCTACCCGATGCCAACTGGACGAACTCGCTCTAAATCCGGTGATCGTGTGGATATAATCCACGTGATCCTTATGTTCCGCTGCAGGAACAGCTAGCGTCAACTCAACGCTTTCTTAGCAATCTTACACCCTAATATATATGCATCAACCTCTACCGCAAGACCCATATTCCTAAAGTCAGAGCCGTCTGGTTGTACACACCCCTACAGCACGATTCGCGCTGGCTGTTTCAACATGGCGACGCTTTGATAAGAAAAACAGTTAGAGCGCCTGTATATGTTGAAAATAAGATACTGTGGGATTCGAGAGTATCTAATGAGCTCTGACGAAATTGGACCACTGCCGTTGTCGGAGAAAGGGTCTTGATGCATCAATCTGGGAGCGCGTCAAACTTGGCTCACCACCCCCTCAGCAATTGACGGAATACAAATATCGTCGTTCAGAATGAAAATGACAGCTAAGCAACACACAAAAGGCTAAAGTAAAAATTAGAGTTAGAGGCAAAAGCTAGTGGGAACTTCAAGACTTAAATTGCCCAACTGAAGATGCATTCGTACAACAAGATAAGACAGAAAGGGATGATTACTTCATATGTAAATTACCGCAAATGTACGTAGAGGGAGAGAGATAAAAATGCACTTATACAGTCCATACACTCACACGCTCACAGCGCTGACTCGCTTTCCATTGAGAAATTATATAAAGTATGTAAAAAAAGTTTGACATGGGCAGATAAGAGCAAAGCACTCAACTAACTGGCCTTTCTCTGTCATAGGTATGAAACGCCCTAAACCCCTCGCAATATAGTGACATTCCATAATTCCAACAAAACAAGCAAACAAACGAATACACAACCAGGCTTAATAGTAGCCCCTAAGGGATAAAGTATCTTAATGTGACCCGTTTGCTGCATTGGGAAAGGAAATCTGCGGCCAATGGATCGGTGGATGATGGCCCTGAACGCCTGACGTTTGTACCAGGCCCTGACCATTAGTTGTAGAGCCATGAGGCCCAGCGTCCCGACCTAGAGTCATTAGGGTAGTTGCCGTATTAAGATATTCGCCGGGTTGGCTCTGTTGCGGTTGTTGCATGTATGCCCGCGTCCATTGATTCCAGTCTTGAGCGGCGTAGCCATTGGCTGAGTATGTGGGCTGGTGGGTATTACCCCCCATGTGGGCGTGGGAGAAAGCATAGGCATCGGAGGAAGGCTGTGATATGCTTGTCGACGCTGCTGCAGCTAGTGCGGCGGCATTGTTTGGGTTCATGCTTGCTTCGTCCGCACCGCTGAAGGATTGTTGCTCGTAGCCTCTGTTCGATTGTTGAGGGACATTTACAGGAGCCCCTAGGTTGTATGGATGTGTAGCGCTCCCCGGCAGACCATTGTAAGAAGACTGCGCGGAGAGGTTGGGATCTGCGGGCCGGTCCGGGGTAGTCGTGTACTGGTCTCGGTATGCGCTGTGATCGTATGCGGAGGCGTTGGATCCTGATCGGCCTGGAGTTTGCAGCGCGACACGAGCGAGAGACTCAGTCGCAGTGCGCTTTACGATGCTGTCGTTGATGTTACCAAGCGACTGATCGACGATGCTCGAGATCGCGTGCTTGAGTCTGTTTCCAGACCCGAGGAAATGATCGCATTCGCCCAGGACATTCACCCAAGCAGCCATATCACCCTTGAGTTTGGTCATGTCCACAGGCGTCATCTGATCCTGCCGCGTCGACGAGATGAACAAAGTCGTGAACGCAGCAGCAATGTAAACGACAGTGTTGATCCAAGGAATGTCCAGACTCTTCTTGTTCATCATTTCTGTACAGTTGTGCAGCATTCTCTGTGCTGCGTGCAAGCACTTGTCGAGGTTTGAATTGAGGACGGCCGCGTCAGTAGATCTGCAAACGCCAGGGTGGTGCAAAAGTAGGTTGTACGCCTGGTACCAGTACTCCAGATACAGGGCAAATATGTGGTCGTCATCGGACGCGTGTGATGGGTCGCGTAGCTCGTAGGGCAGATCATCTTTCCACTGTTGTATGCCAGCCTCCAAGCGCTTCAGACTGTCCGCATAAGATTTGGGTGAATGGCGCACAGCATAGATGGCCTTGAACAACTCCAGCTCCCAGACAGTGTATTTGGCGATCTGGATACCGGGTTGAAAGGAGCATTGGTGGAAAGTGTCCAGTTTTGCTTCCTCGCCAGGTAAGCAGTCGTTCATAGGCTCTGGGAATTCTACGTCGATGTCTTCATTACAAATTGGCATCGGACGCCCTAGCTTTCCGTTCAGGTTCACTTGTAGGCCGTTCAAGGTCCAAAAGACTCGCTTCCTCATCTCGATATCCAGCTTGCTCAGCTCGCCGGTACCGTCTGCCCACACTTTGACGGACCTGTGAAGGCCAAGTTGGATGGCAAATAGGTAGACGGTAGAGGTCATGATCCAGGCGGCACCAGGCTTAGGGAAGTTGCGAAGGTGATGACACATCATAGCCAGTGCCTGGACGTCATGCCAACCGTGGTCCCCGAGGATGAGTTGTTTGTAGAAAGTCAAGGCGTAGTGGTAGTACGCATGCGATTCGTCCAGCATCGTGCTGCCACTTTGTTGACTGTTGCGGGTCGCTATCTGGTAGGTAATGGTAGCAAGCATCAAGTGTACAGTCACCATCTCGGGCGCGGAGGGCGTGAAGTTGGGGTCATTGCCAATTCTCCAAATCTACGCTTGTCAGTCTGTATTCCGGAACGACGGGGCGGATCGAATCGTACCAATCCCATGAAAGCAGGCTTGTGGACTAACATGGTGTATGGGTTCAGTGACCGCAGATACCAAATCGCGTACTCTTTTAATTCATTGTAAGGCGGTAAGCGGGGAGTCTCGACATGTTGGCCACCCATAGCGATACTAACTAGGGTCGTATAGGACATGGCTTCCCTCTCGTACTCTGTCTCGCCAGCCATGAAGTCTGTAATGTCGATTTCAGTGCCGAAGATGGAGAGTGAGGTACCCTTAATGTGGCTCAGAGGGGAGTCTCCGGCGGCGACACCAAGGTAGTTGTCTCCAATAGAGCCATGCTTGAACTGGGGCAGCGACTCAATCTTGACGGCACCGCCAGCCGGCACATAGCCAGGCAGTGGTGAGGTACTGGTGCGCCGCAGTCCATCAGACCAGCCTTGGCCGTCATTGGAGGCCGATGACCATGGGTGACTGGGTGGTTGGGGAGCGTTGTAGGCAGGTGGTGCGCGAGGTTCGACGCCGTTCTCTTTCAATTGCAACTGCAGGTCTGCAATCTGGGCGCGCAGGTACGAGTTCTCCGACTCCATGGCCTCGGCGTGGCCTCGTACGGTGGCGCGTCCTGTGATGCGGTCGGTGGTGCGACACGGCGTCCTGTTCTGCTCGCAGGGCGTGCAGCCTTCGGGACGGCCATCGCAGCGGATCTTGCGTATCTGCCCGCTATGTTAGCCTTGTTTACGTTTGCATGTTGATACAGCGGGAAGGCGCCATTGGGCGGGTGTCCTGGTCGCTCTTGCTGCATTCGCGCGGTGACGTCGCGATGCGCACGCCTGCAACCGCGCAGTTGACGCCCACCTGGAGACGCCGGCACACGGTAGAGGCATTGTCGTGCAAGTCGAGCAGCGCGTATAGCCCAATTGGCCATGCTCTCCCTGCAACGCGACATTGCCCAGCGCGTCTCCATGTACGTACCTTGCAGCGGTCGCATGCTTGACCAGTCCGCTTGGAATCGGCGAGCTTCTTCTTGACAGAGCCGGAAAAGTCATTGTTGCCCGGGCGGTGTTGCGGGCTCAACGGGTCCGCATGCTCGACGCGCTGTATCTTGCTGACGAGATTGGCGTCATCGTCTGGGGGTCGCTTCGTCGCCATCCTTTGTAATGCAAGCCGACGTGAACTTGGACGGAGAATGCCGTGGGAAAGACCGGTGCCAGTCCCCCAGGAAGAGCCTCGGGTGGCTTGGGGCTATCACCTGTCGGACTCCATACACATAGCCACCAGCCTTGGGAAATGCGAACGTGTCGTCGCAGAAACACGGCGCGAGCGCAAAGTCGTCTTGGATACACGACTGTTTGGGACACCGGCTGCAGCAAAGGAAGGTGAGGTATCAACGCGATGAAAAGCGAGGCCTCGGCGACTCTTGCTTCTAAGGGACGGGGCCATCCCCCGGTTGACCTCCAACTATCGAACCTGGCCGGCCTTTATTGGTCGCCCTCCCGCCTTGAACCTACACGGCTCTGACGGTCTGCCCTGACATGTTCGGCGAATTTAGTTTGTTCTTGTGGGGATCGCTATGACGATCAGGCCCGATTCGCCGTAGACGTTAATCCTTAGAGTACTACTACACGCCTTGGCGCCCCCGCTACTGCCCAAACTGGCCGAAGAGCTTTGGATTACTTCCACGATCTGGCACCCAGGGACATTAGCCCTGCAAATTGACGAGACTACTATCAAAGCCACATTCATTCTCCCCCCCCCCAATAATCGAATCATCGCACCTAGCACACACCACTTCTAGCACTTTGGGTCGACATCACTCCACCAACTCCGCCAACGAAACAGCCTGCGACGAGTCCTAAGCCTTCATCGTCAATCTGTCCACCCCCCATCTCACCTACCATGGCGTCAGTGCGCACCTTCACCCTACCGCATTACCACGCTTACCCCGTCCACGTGGCCTTGTTCAAAGACGTAACGAACGCTTCATATCTGAGGAGTCAGCTACTAGCCGCAAATCCAGATTTCGACTATGCCTTTTTGGATGCCTCCATGGTAGGGACCCTGTCTCGTTGCTTCTGAGTTGCTTTTTTTCGTCGACCACACTTCTTAGTTTCTGCATGCACACCATAAATGTGAGTAAACATCAGGCCAGTCGCGACATCGGGGAGAAATCGCTCACTTCCTGTGTCGTCGCGTCCTCATCCTGTTTCACCATGCCGAGGGGTCTTGTCAATAGCCTCTCATGTCTTGATGACAGGTTGGGTCGCTAGCTGCCGCAATAGTTCATGGCCAGACGCCCCTGCGGCAGAACGATGGATCTGGGATAGCGGGACGGCCTGCTCTACCAGCATCCACCTAGTGGTACCTTAACGTCGCTCACACTAACGTGCTGGAAACGGTGCCACACTTGCCCCATCAGGCACGGTTGAGGCTCGATTTCATGTCAACACACAACCTCGTGCCCGGGACTGATATCATGGATTCTGATTGCTTTTGCATATACACCGTTTAGAAGACTGACCCAAAACACATCAGATCATCTCATGTCAGCATCTGCTCTCGGCCACATTCATCGCCCTGCACAACTTCCTGTCCTCCCGATCTAAAACCCGGACCCCCCACTCGGAACTTGTCTTCCGTCTTTCTCCCAACAACAACATTGGCGAATCCTACAAGAAATTCGGTATTACTAATACTTCAACTGCCATCATCGCTGTTAAGCTGCCGTTATCTGCATGCGCACAGGACGGCACATATTCCAAGGATGAGACCATCACCCATGAGAGCGTAAGTAGGCATCTCGGAGGCACTGTGCAGGGGATTAGTGTGGAGATTGGAGACAATGCTGATGAACTGGGCATGTGGTGCGAAGTGGACAAAGTGAAGAAGGTGTATAAGCTGGGTAGTGCTGACAGTGGGGCTGGAGGAATGAAGGGGAAGAAGGGTGCGGTGACGAATGGAGAAGGTGCCAGTAAAAAAGCCAAAGACGAGAAACGGGAGATGGAAAGTGTAATCTTGGGTACCCTCGCCCTAAAGGGATCGTGAGATGGCCCGAAAGTACCTTGAATGGCTAGCTGTATGGGAATGGGGTTAGGTGGGCTGCGAACAAGGAATTGCTGACTCATACCAATGTTGAGATACATGACCGGGGCAACGGGGCATGGAGGAGAATGAGGAGTTATGCACATATCAAACTCAAAGATACTTCTCGCTGCGTCTATGCTATAGATTTCTCCATGATATAGATACACCCTGTAAAATTCAACCACGCTTATAGCTCCTGGTACTCGGGCTTGATGAAGTCGGCCATATTCTTAGGCCTAGGGTATTCGTTCACTGGGTGGTCATGGTGGGCATCATGGCCGTGAGCGTCCTCAGTAGGGCCAACGTAGTGCATCTCGTAGACGGAACCGCACTCCATGCAGCGTGACTTGGGCTCTTCGCGGGTGAGAGTGATCCAAAGAACGCCGTGCGAGTCGGCGGGGTAGCCGGTGCAACCGACATACTGCTCGTTACCGGCCGAGTTGACAGTGATGGGGTCCTCCATCGTACCTGCATTCCATCAGCATTGCGCCATTGGTATTCAGATACTCTTCTGCATCTGCTGTTGCTCCAAGTTCTGAATCGTCAGTCACGTACCAAGACGGCTGGCATCCAATGGCCTCATGTCGAAGATATCGATACCCTGCATCTTTCCGAGAATTTCGAGACGCTCAAGACCAGTGGCTTGCTCGGCATCGGTGGGAACGGTACCGGGCTTCGCACCGGGGGGAAGAAGGTCGGCTTCGGTCTTGATTTCTACAGGAGAATCTCTGCGTCAGCAATTGACAGTCATGACGCGGTAGCCGCGGCGATGCGGAATTCCGAGTGCGGGCGCGACATACGATCGAGCTTCTTGAAGCCCTCAAGAACGCTGGGGGCATCGGCGGCGTGGCCAGTCTCCTTTTGCGCAATGTTGCTCTCCTTGGCCTCCTTGGCTTCGCTGCTGGCGTCGCCTGCAATGGCTGTCAATGTACGTCGTACGATAGCTCCTAGCGAGACCTACGGCGGATGAACGAGGTGGTGAAAGTGCGCTGGGCGAGGGCGCGGGGGGCTACTCGCCTTGCCGCGGCGATGACAGAGCGCTGGACGAACATGGCGAGGGCAATTGGGGTGGAGTGGAGAGGGTGGGCGTGGCTGTGAAGCTTGGGAGTCCGTGGTCGTGGAATTGCGTTCCATCACGAGAGAAGCTTGGCTTTGCGCAGTGCTTAGGTAAGATGTCAAGCCACAAAGCCACACTGCGAAAACAATCTGCCTGTGCATGCAAGTCGTTGAATCATCAACAGCTTGTTCCCAAACAGCTCGTAACAAGCGTCCGCAGCATCATGTACCACGTTGCTATTAATTATCGACACTAACGACCACACTCACTACAGCCCTTTCCAGTGCTTGTTCTGTATCCCCGCCTGACGTCTGCCAACCAGTCTCCTTCTTCCACACCTCCAACTACTAACGTAGCTCATTGTCACTAAAAAAAGAACCTTCCGACATGTCTTTCAAGCCCGCATTTGTCATCGTCGATATGCAGGAAGACTTCTGTCCTCCAGTAGGTTGATCCACCCACACATCGACTGTCGCTCACAGGCCAGAATGGAGCCCTAGCAGTAGCAGGAGGCCGCGACATCGTACCAGCGATCAACGAGTTACTTGAATACCCATTCGCGCTAAAGGTCGCAACGAAAGATTTCCATCCTCAAGATCACATCTCCTTCGCTTCGAACCACTCTGCGCCAAACAACAAGCCGTTCGAATCAACCTTCGTCATCGCGAACCCGCACAACCCAGAGGAAAAACAGGAGACACGGCTATGGCCAGATCACTGCGTCCAGGGCACCAAGGGCTCAGAGCTGTTGCCAGAGCTACATGTCAGCAAGGTGGATCACATTGTGGAGAAAGGTCAAGACAAGCGTGTGGAAATGTATTCAGCATTCGGAGATCCATTCAAAAGCCCGTGTGTGGCTAAGAGCGGTCTGGCAGAGACACTGCGCAAGGCGGGAATCACGGACGTCTATGTTGCTGGTTTAGCAGGCGATTACTGTGTCAAACACACGGCGATTGATGCGCAAAAGGATGGTTTCAAGACGTGGGTTGTTGGCGATGCGACGAGGGCAGTCGATCCGTCGGCCATGGGAGACGTTCACAGGGAGTACGAGCAAGTCGGAGTCACAGTGATAGGCAAGGACGACGCGCAAATGAAGGTTAAAGACCTGCCCAAGAGGACCCAGGAACAGAATGCAAAGGACGCGGACAGAGCAAGCGAGAGCGTGTTGGATTAGATCAGCCACGTCGCAATCTCGACAAGACGCCTTCAGCATTCGATCACGTCGGAGGATCAACAGCCCTAGATCAATCTTGGATTCGGCGTGCATCACTAGATAGTGCAAGATGTTCACATCTGGCGAGAGGCGGCAGCGCGATCAACTGCCGCATAACGTAGCTCCATCGGTTCTGTCGGAAGCATGAGGAAGCGTGCTAGGCCATAGTTGCAGACATCCATGAAGCATCCCACCAAAACCCCACTATGCCGCACCCGGGAGTTCCATTGAACCGCCGGTATACGCATACGTACCAGCCTTATTTTACAGGACGCGTGCGTATTCCGAGCCGTGCCGCATGCTCCTGGCGCGTACTGCGTGCGCATGGTGCATGTGCCGATTGCGGGGCAGTAGGCTTGCAGACACAGCCTGGCTGGCCATGGCCATAGTGCTAGTCACCTGAATGCTCTAAGACTGTGTATGCGATTCCGTGCAGATCCTTTCAGGCCCCTCATTGCCTGCGTCTAGACAATTAATTGATCGTTGTTGATGTTTACCTCTTGCTGTTAAATAAGCTCAGCGCGGGGTCGCTAGTTTTTGTGAAGGGCCCCCTCGTCATTGCTAAGAGCCGCAAACTAGAGCTCACCCACGCCCGCGCGCCCTAAGCACCAAGACAGCTTCCGTCGGGACCTCGTTGCCTGGCCTTCAAAGCCTCTCCTCCCTTTTTTTCTGCGCTTCTCTCTTTCTCTCTCCTACACCCTCCTACTTGCCTCGATTACCGGTCGCAAAGATGCCGCATTTGCCCATAGTTTCTTCCAAACACCGCCGGACCTCGCTCACCAGTGCGTCATTACCCCAGCTCCCGGCTGCACCGATTCTTCCGATCAAAATCCTGTGTACGACCTGAGGCTGATGAGAGTTTGAGCATATAGACAGCCGCGGATCCTCCATAGACGAAACACGGCGGCATGATGGCGGCGATGATGTCTCCAAAGAAGACGAGACGGTCATGGACTCGGAGCAGGGCAACAGTACGTCTTTCGCGGGGACCGAGAGACGTGCTTGCAGACTGGCTAACAGCAGGAACCCCCAGTGCTCTCCCACATCATATCACAGCTGCGGCCTGGTGCCGACTTGAGCCGAGTAACGCTGCCCACCTTCATCCTCGAGCCGCGATCGATGCTGGAACGCATAACAAAGTGTGTAGCGGGCTGAACGCACAAAGCGAGAGACGCATGCTGACTGATATGCTAGCTTCATGGCACATCCGGAAACCCTTCTGCCCATCACCAAGGTGGAGGACCCTGTACAGCGATTCGTAGCCGTGACAAAGTTTTATCTCAGTGGATGGCACATCAAGCCTCCGTATGCATATCCATCTTGATAACTCGCCCATACACAACGACTGATGTGATTGTAGTGGAGTAAAAAAACCGCTCAACCCTATACTCGGCGAGATCTTTACGGGCTACTGGGACTACTCAGACGGCACCAAGGGGTACTACATCGCCGAGCAGACGTCGCACCACCCACCCAAGTCGAGCTACTTCTTCATGGCACCCGAACACCACATACGCATAGACGGCACGCTAAAGCCGCGAAGTAAATTCTTAGGCAATTCCGCCGCGAGTATGATGGAGGGCATCGCAGTACTGCGACTTTTGAACACAGGTGAACGATTGTGAGTAACCAATATCATTCATCCGCTCGGGAAGCTTATCAGGCCGCAGCTTTGTCACACAGCCCAACATGTACGCTCGTGGTATTCTATTCGGAACCATGAAGTACGAGCTCGGCGACCACGCCTACATTCGATGTCCGGAGACGGGACTAAGCGCCGATCTCGAATTCAAGACTAAGGGCTACTTTAGCGGAACATACAACGCCATCGGCGGCTATATCAAAGACTCGAACGGCAAGAACCTGTATGAACTATCAGGTCAATGGAACGAGGAAATGTACATCAAGGATTTGACCGTAGGTATTTCCCATGTCACATACCCAAATCTTGCTAACTTTTGTAGACCGGCAAGAAGGAGCTACTGTTCGATGCCGCACACACCAAACACACACCGCCTACCGCTCGCCCTATGGTAGAACAAGATGAGCGAGAGTCACAAAGGCTGTGGCATGACGTGACAGAAGCTGTGAAGCGGAGGGACCAAGACGTAGCGACAGACGCCAAGGCCAAGATCGAAGACACGCAACGACAAGAAGCCGCGAAACGAAACAGCGAAGGTGTCGACTGGCATCCGAAACTATTCAGACGCGTAAAGGGTGGTCATGGTGGAAGCGAGGAGGGCGAAGAAGATCTCGATTGGATCATCAACGCTAAGTTGTCAGTAACCCAACCTTCCGCACCCGAGTTATACTGACAAGGAATAGCGACGGAAAGTCTCCCGAAGAGGTTGCCAAGCAAATCTTGCAGATCTACGCGATCCTCCCTGGTCAGAAGCCCGACAGACAATTCAACATCCCATCGCGAACATCCGAGACTCATCAAGCACAAACACAGGAACCTGTTGAGCCCATCGCACAAGTACCAACTGAGCGGTCAGCGGAGCCTTCCGAGAAGGTACAACCTGTGCCATCCGAGGCCATGAGTGTGCAGTCACAGCCCGCAGTCATGCCACAGCACCAGCAGCAGAGCGTAGGTCTTCCCAGTAATTTCGACGGAATAACGACTCATGCCCCGCTCTCCAAGCACAGCAGCCACCCCGCCGATCCGAGTAACCCACCAACGCTACCCTTCCAGAAAACGACCTCTCAATCAGAGATCATCTCACCAGAGAGAAAAGAACAAATCGCAAAAGAACTACCCCCTAGCAAGCTACTCAATTCAAACCCTGCACAAGAAGCACGCAAGGACGATCTTCTGCGGAGGAAAGACAGTGAAACACTGGAGGACGACGAGTTCCATGATGCGCAATCGTGAGTTCCCTCCAAGAGGCGGACCATCGTTTTCAATGCATGTTCTTGCCGTTGTTCGGGCCGCCTATCCTTTTCCATGATCGTAAGGCTTATCCGTTGTTTAGCTTTAGAACTGCTGTTGTCGAAGCGACATCAACATCAACATCTTCATCATCAGCATCAAAATCCAAGAAGCGCTGCGGCGAAGGATGCTTTTCAACCTGCAACCCTTCGTGACGTATTATGACGTTCATATGCTTGTTCGTTTCTCCCTGCTGCCTGCCCTTTGCGACAACAACCCTTCCCTAGCGACAAATCCCCTTGCGACAACCCACCCCCCCACCTTTAAAAGGCTTCCTCAACGAACGGTAAACCATTTTCTTTGAGAGCGTTTGAGTGCATGGACTGAACTTGACTCGGCTGGACTATTCCACTCAACTTCTGTTTCTCCGATTTTTGAATCACAGGAATTGCGCGCCCGGAACATAATTTTCGGGCTGGATTCTGAAATGACTCTCTTCAACATCCTACACATGGTTATACGAACTTTCCTTTCCGGGGGTGGAGGGGGGGCTCGTGTTTTCCTTTGCTCTTTTCTTTTCTTTTTTTCCTATTTCTTTCATAAAAAGCGAAATTGGATTTTTATTGCCGTCTTTGCAATGACGAGAGAACGCGGTTTAATGTGGGGGTAGCCGGCTGGTTGGTTGGCCTAAAAATGCAGAATATGTTAATCTTACTATTGAGCCTCCTCTCTTGGTGTTGTTGGCTTAAGCGCGGTGTAGCTTTGGTATCATGCTGTGTTGGGCGTGATGGAGTGATGAAGCGGTGCTCGTCTTGTAGGTTCCAGTGACTTGACGATACTGGGTACCAATAAAGCATTTGTCATTGGTCTGGGACTCATGGGTAACGGAAGTGTGGTGGGAAGTTTTTCCGTACTTTTATACCGGTGGTTCTGGTCGTGACACAAATGACCCCGCGTACGGTGGGTACAACTTGTTCAATGGCGAAGTGGAGTGCACAGGAGCGTCCGTGTTCCACAAATTTTGCTTCGATAATCTGGCACGCCCAGTGCCTCTTCACAGACTCATTGCTCACATCTAGATCCCGAATATGATCTCGGCTATCGTTTCGATTGGGTGTACCACTACGGAAGCCAAACTGTCAGCTCAAAGCGCACGTCGAAAACATTATCCAGTCCTCTGGCGCACATTTATGTACTCCTGAAACGAGCACGTCGAGCAAAACTACCCTGTGCTCTCATGCTTGTTACGAAAATGGTTCGCATCGGCTACTTTGGCGAGCCGGATCAGAAAAAATGGTGGGTTAGCGAGGTAGTTGAGGCCGAGAGGTTAGTAGGCTTGACGACGCGCTTTAGTGGTTTGGCTGATTGGAGTTATGGGAGGGATATGTGGAGATGTTGAAGGTCGTTGAGGCTGAGAATGGTTTTAGGGGGTGACACGGGAGAGGGACGGTTGGGGGCGTGGGATAGGTTTTCAACTTAGGGCAACCTTTTTGACATTGCTAAGGGTTTTGTACATGTTGATAAGTTATTGATTAGTGTGGGATCATCAAGATGTGTGTTCAATAATATTGTAGTTTGCGTTCGCAAAATCCGCGCTGTCGCAATGATAGTTTGACCCTTCTCACTAGGTAGTGCTAAGGTTCGTCTTCCTCCACATTTCTTCGTTGTCTTTCTCGACCCGAGATATAATTATCGGGCACAGATAAGTAAAGGATGCTTTGGTGCAAAATGCGCAGACTAATTAGGTTTGAGTAAGGTACAACAGGTGTGCTAGTCGGTGAGTACAAGTCAGGAAGAGCCTGAATGCACCAGATCGTTGTCAATCAGCCCTTTAGTCCAACAGCGTACTACTTGGCAACCATAAAACAATTCATCCAGTCATCACAGCTGCGGACCTGATAATCGACTAGAATGGCATTCCCATGATGCCGTTGATTCGCTTAGAGGGCGCGCTACAGCATGACAGCCAGTGACATCATCCACGCACTCTAGCAGCGCGCAACACAGCCTCCAACGATACGCCAGCCCCTTGGTACTAATGACGACGGTTAGATCGCAGCAACGTTCTTGGAGCAAATATCGCAGAACAAACACTCTGTTGGTGCCCGACATGAGCTCGTTGTGGCAGCGTCTCGACGACAACGGCGGCGACGATGACGAATCAGTGATGACGGATCCCCTCAACGAATTGCGTAACCCGCGGAAGATGAAGGATGACTTTGCCAAATACATGAAAGAGGAGGTATTTAAGTTGAACTTTTATCGCGCGCATATGCTATATTTCATCGTTGTTATTGCGATCTCGTCGGTTGTGGTGTATGGGCAGGGTCTCGCTGGTGGACCGGAAGAGCTCAGCGGTGCTCACATCACTTATACAGATGCGCTTTTCCTGTGTTGTAGCGCGATGACAACTACAGGTAAGATGGCATGAGAGCAATTTTGATGAAGGATATCCGCTAACAGTGTTGAAGGCCTTAGTCCGGTTGATCTTAGTCCACTCTCAAGCTACCAACAAGCTACTTTTGTAATCCTTATGATGGTTGGAAACATACCATTCGTTTCGACAGCCGTGGTCCTGATAAGAAGGGCACTGTTTCGCAGGAAGATGGAGGATGTTGTAAAGCAGTCGCACACAATGCAACGACTAGTGCAAGACATCGAGGAGAATCGCTGTTCGGACACGAATGAAAGCAGCGGAAGCAGCAGCTGGAGTTTGCGCCAAAGGTCAAAAGCGCACAAGAATCATCCAGCAAAGGGCAAACAGACACGCGACAATGATGCACCAAAATTCGGAAACGAGCCCATGTCGCGACGGCGAACGTACCACTACGAGACTGGCTTTGGCTTTATACCAACTCCATGGGAGATGAAATTTGCGCGCAACTTCTTCTGTCGCGTTATCGACCTCTTCACTAGCGAATTGAAGCCTGAGCAGCACGACTACATCTCGTTCAAGCCTCATCTTGACTCCAAGGGTCGGTTCCGAGAACTCAGTGAGCAAGACCGGATGGAGCTTGGAGGTGTTGAGTACCGCGCCTTGCAAGCTCTCTTGTTAATTCTGGTCGGGTATCAGGTCTTCTGGTACGTGTTTGGAATCACTTTATTGTTACCATATGCGTATCGCGATAACATTGAGAGTGTGCTATACGAATCGCAACCCGGACAGATCAACCCGGGATGGTGGGGGTTCTTTGCAGGCGTTACTGAGTTTTCGAACGGCGGTCTTAACGTACTGAACGCCAACTTTGTGCCTTTTAGTGGATATCCTTATGTCTTGATCGTTGCTGGAATTCTCTCCTTCGCTGGCCAAACCCAGTTCCCAATCTTTCTTCGCATGACTATCTGGGGCTTGAAGAAGATGGCACCCAAGGAATCACGGTCCCGAAATACTATGGGCTTTTTGCTGCAGCATCCGCGACGATGCTTCATTTATCTCTTCCCCAGCCGCGAGACGTTGTATCTTTTCGTCACTCAAGTCGTCATTGATATTACGGCCTGGCTCTGCTTCGAGATCTTGAACATCGGCATCCCGGAAATCGATACTCTCCCTGCTGGCACGCGCATTCTGGATGGACTCTTCCAAGCAACCGGGTTAAGAACGAGCGGGGCTTATATCATATCCATAAGTTCTCTTGCTCCCGCATGCTTAGTTGCATACTTAGTCATCATGTAAGAACCACGGACGGGCGAGATGGGTATTAAACACACTAATCTTATTCTTTGATATCCAGGTACATATCTATATATCCAATGACGCTCACTCTGAGAAAGACGAACACCTATGAGGAAAAGTCGATTGGACTGGAAGAACACGATAGTAGCGCTACAGGCATCGCTTCGCACCTGCAAAGGCAACTGACTTACGACATCTGGTTTCAGTTCTTCGTATACTTCCTGATATGTTGTATCGAACGCAAACACATCATCGACGCTGACCCCGGATTTAATTTGTTCTCCGTGCTATTTGAGGTTACATCAGCGTATGGCACCGTCGGGCTAAGTCTCGGCGTTCCGGGCAAATATTACAGCCTTTGCGGTGACTTTGCTAGCTTGAGCAAAGTTGTGTTGCTATTCGCCATGCTCCGTGGTAGGCATCGCGGACTTCCTCTCGCAATTGACCGAAGCATATTGCTACCGGGCGAGGGGCTCATGCATCGCATGGACCAAGAGTATAGCGCTGAAGGTGTCGAAGACCCGGTTAGAGAAGCAGAGCTAAGAGATGACATTCAGAGAAGCGGTGTGAAGAAACCTCAGGATGGAAAAGGAGAACAAGACCCAGAAGACAGGAGACCATCGCAGCCAGACAACAAGGCTGGCCACGAGTCGCAAGGGGTCGTTGCAGAGTCAAATCTTTAATGACGGTGACTTGAATGTACTCTACCGCTATGGCTTCCACGGCATTACTATCGGTCTAACAGTACACCATGCGGCTCCGAGGACTAGTTTGGAGTGTTGAATTCGGGCAGTCCACCTCGGAGGTATCGTCACCATGACCCTTCGTCCAGAAGCCCCTTGTGCCTGCATACAATTGAGAGCAAGGTTTGTGTCCCACTAGTCGCCATACGCAACCATACAGGCTACGGATTCTCCTTCCAGAACGCGTTGATCTATCTAATTCTACGGAGATCACCGAGAGCGCCACTGCACGCGCGCACACGTCATGTGCCACCCGCCCCTCTGTTCAGCCATGCATGCATGAATCCATCAGCCTTACAAGGCTCGCAATCCATCGCGCGCATCCATCGCGCATCCGCCACAGATTATGCGCCTCGAAACTGAGGCGCGCGCAGATCCCCACTAGGTCTCAAACCCGGTCCGCATAAACGCCGCTAAACCGCTCGCACCCTGACTCCATCTCCACCACATTATCCAACGAGTCGAGTCGCAGAAAGCGGATACCCAACGCGCAATGACTGCCGGAGCGCAGACCCGCTTTAAGAATTGGTACATGCGTCGAACCAGGGCATTGGAGGAATCCTGACTCGCTGCCTTGTGAGCTCATGTGGAGGATGGGAGGATCAAGGAGGATCGTTGGTCAATGGAAAATCTAATCATGTCACCCTGTTTAACAGAAGAACGATGGGCGGTATATACACGCATGGAAGGCATGAGCGATGGAAAATTGGCACGACCACTAGATAACCACCACGTCGGGGCGAGCCCCGAACCAACAGCTTTGTGCCGATCAAGGATGCGGAAGGCCGAATGTTGGGTATGACGACGTCGCGGGACGAGGGGCGAACGCGAACGAGCGGGAGATGTGCACGATGGTTCGGTCTGTCGGTCGCAGTCGAAGATGAGGTGGCTTGAACAAGGATGCGTGGGGGTTAGGGCCAAGAATAGAAAGACGCTACGACCAGCCTTTTGTAATGAATGAGAAAAGCGAGATCGGATTTCATCATGGGCCCATGTGTGTGTATTTGGAATTTATGGATAAAAGATAGAGAGAGAGAGAGAGAGAGAGAGAGAGAGAGAGAGAGAGAGAGAGAGAGAGAGGCCGATGGGAAGGATTGTCTCACCGAGTGTAAGGATAGCAACGTATGCCCGATGCAACATGCAACATGATGGTCAATTCAGTCTTGTCCCCGAAGCCTCACACTCCCATGACCATGCCCGCTGCATCACGCGCACCTACGATCCATATTGACAGCAAGTAAAGAAAGAAGAAAAAAACTGGCTGACCCCCTTTCCGGCCATTGTAGCTGGGGTCTTGGTGCGGTGTCCAATGTTTCAATCCCGCCTCCCCCTTATCTTGGCATCATCTCGCATGGAAAATGAGCCCTCACATCATATCACTGGTCGATGGAAAGAAGGGAACGTGTAGAAACAATCTCTCAGGCTGTTCAAGGCATTGGTGTTGTTTCGCACTTTGAGTACCGTCCATTGCCGTGTTACTACGGGGGTTTGATTGCTCGTTCGGCAATGGTTGGGAGGTGGTTTGGTGAAAACAAGTGTGGGACGAATCAAATTAAAGCTGCTGCTGCAATGAATATAAGAATAAAGCTAGCTGATATGGAGGGAATGGGGAAAAGGGTCTGGAATTGAACGCCTTGGAGACTGGGTTTGGTAAAAAGATGTTGTGGCTGGACGGGATGGTGAGACGAACGTTGCGCTGTGAGACTGGCGCTCTTGTCAAAACTCTCCTTTTTCTTTTTTCTGGAAGCGAGAAGCTATAGGAATCTGGGGTTGGTCGTTTGTTGATGTTGACGTGGCTGGTTGGTGAATTCATTAGTACTTGGTGGCCGCTGGTTGAGGGGAACGGGGAGCGAGACGAGTTGATGCTTACCTACCGTTGACCCGGCGGCTGGGTTCGTTCCTTCGTTCCCTTTCCCAGCGACACGCACACACACACGCACGCACGGTAAATGAGCGTCTAGGCGCTTCGCTCCCACCCAAGCATCATTGGATCAAGATCTTTCGGGAGCTGTTCGCGATGCGCAATACTATAATCTGGTACACGAACGTATAGCGCAGCTTGCTGGGAACATCTTAAACTTCTTCATAATCATTGTCATGATCATCCTATCTAGTCTGGATACAAAGTTACGGTAGAAAGTTCAGAAGGTACCCGCAGCCGCTGAAGAGCGAGGGGAAGAGCGACGCCAGTACGGCATGTGCCGTGGGAGGACAGGAGACGTTTGCCCGAGCCCATGTTTGACGTTTCTCGCTTAACGCACCGGAAGAAGAAGGCCCGTCTCACAAGCGAGATATCAGGGTCGAACGTCATATAGGAATGCTCGTTATAATATATTGCAAATATTTTATCGTTGGACAGACACATGACATGTAAAGTGTGAAAAAGAAAAAGTGGAAGAGATGGTGGACTTTTCTGATTTGGCAGTTTTACTAGCTGCTTGACTTTGATGCCATCGACCGTGACGAGGAGACGAAAAGCATCGTGAACCGAAGTCAAGACCAGAATATGAGCCAACTCTTGCAAGATCTTCACACATATTGTTAGGTCAACAGCAAAAGTGGAGAGAGAGAGAGAGAGAGAGAGAGACAACCGATGACAAATAGCGAGCTGAAAAAACAAACATCGAATACCGAAACTCCCCCACTAGAGGTGTGAAACTGGAACGCGAATTGTTTCATATGGAAGGATGCACATAATCCATATCATGCAGAGTTGAGCCATGTAAAACCGAAGACTTGGATAAAGAAAAAAAGTCTTGATTGAAAACGCGAATTAACGAAAGTAGAGAATCAAAAGTCATGCCATCCCATATCCCGTATCCGATTCCAAACACCAAAACCATGACTGGGCTATAAGAGTCTTGTCAGGTACAAATAATCCAATTGATTGACATGACTTAGTTTCGGTCATCGTTGAGCAGGCTAGCAATGGGCATGTTATCCCTGGGAGCGGAGCTCCAAGTTCCAGCCCTTGGACGCCCAGAAGACGGCACGGGCATGGGCAGCACATAGGGCATACGCTCCGGGCCAGAAGCTGCGCTAGCGTGGATATGGCTCACAGGGCTGTAGTTCTTGGCTGGCTCGCTCTGAGCTGGGGAGATGTAGGATGGGAAGGGATTGTGCTTGAACCCGGGATTGTGCATGATGCTACCATCGGGCGAGGCATCAGGTGTAGGAGGGCGAACAGCGTTAGAGCCGTTGCGCCAAATCTCCTCAAGTTGGGCAGGGGAGACATCGGCGCCGTAGTCAGCAGCTACAGTAGCCCAAAACTGTTGGCGGCGGGCTTCGTAGATGGAGCGAAGGCGGTCAGTGTCGACAACCTTGGGCTGATGAGCGACTTCAGTGTTGATGCGAAGTCCATGATATGGTTCAGGGGAAGCGCGGGGTGTGAGAGTTCGAGGCTTGGGAAGAAGGATCTTGTGCTGCGAACGACCAGGGGAGTTTGAAATTGAACCAGCGCGGACCTGAGGGCTGCCAGTGTAGCTCATAGGCGAACTGTGGCGAGAAGATTGAGAGTAGGCGTCTTGCTCTACGGCCATGCCATAGACTGGCGCAGTGCCGGACGAGCTGCATGACGCATTGGAAGACAGGGAGTTGGTTCGCTTGCGGCGATGGCTGCCGTGCGAGAGTTGATGGTAATGCAAGCGGCATGCGAGCTCAGTCTTCTTGAGATGGGCTGCAATATGCTTGTAGGGCATTTTCTGCATGCGGGTCTGAAGAAGGTAGGTTTCCTGGCGACGTGTTAGGTGGGGTTGGTGCAAGCATGGATGAGAACCATACCTCTTCTTCGGACCAAGATCTGTTTCCACCGGCCGACATCTTGCGAGCACGAAGGCTGGAAGGGTCAGGGGCCTGCGACTTCATCTCCGGCAGAGGAGAGAGGATTTGGGGCTGGTGGTGAAGCATTGTAGAGATGATGTGGTACGGATAAGTGGAATAGTTTCTGTTGGAAATTCGTCGAGTCGTGTCGGCTAGGGAGATCTGTTGGTGGTAATCGAGCCTGTCTCCGAAAAGAAGGTATTACACAGTGGGTCGGTAAGGACGAGAAATTGCGCAGCAATATGAATTAAGTGAATGTATGGCAGCCCAAACCAGTGGGAAGTAAAAGAGAGTATTACAAGGCTGCTAAGAAAACAAAAGACTGATGCCGATTGAACAGATGCGGTTGAGGCCTCGAAACTTGGGGCATTGGAGTAGTTATAGAGTTTGGAGACAGGCCCGGAAACGGGCCCGTCCAGGAACCACAGACCACGCACATTGTCAGTGGCAGTTTCTGACATTGGCAACGTTTTCAAACCGTCGCCTCTGCTACTTGGATCTTGATCGGCAGTATGGGACATAAGCGGCGTTCGCAGCCAAAATGTTTAGAAGAACCTGGACACGAGACATGGTAAGCCGGAAGTGGAGCGGACTAGAAGTCGCGTACGATGTTGATGCCTGGGGTCCTGGAGATCTAGAGCGGGATGCATGAGGTCTTCTGCCTCATCGGGGCCCACGGAGAGAGTTTCAAAACCGCGCGCGTCGGACTTGATGCAGTTTTGAAGGAGCCAAAGGTTTGACATTGTTTGGAAAGCGGGAAACATGCAGGGCCCAGTGCAGCGGCGACGGCGGGCGCTAGCCCAAACGGCGCAGTGACAGGCTGCGGAGAGGACTGTGCACCGGAGGTATCTCATTCTCGTGACAAACAACGTGGGCAGGGCGGCCTCCGCCAACGCGCAAGCGACTATGCTGCCTAAATTACCTCGAATTGATACCTCAGACAGAAAGGAGTGCGGACGTGGTAAGTGGAGATGGCGCGCAACACGCAAAGGTGCGGATGACGACGCAGTGAGACAGGCGAAACGAATCTGTTCGGATCGGCTGTGTTCCGCCTTCAGCATAAACACATCAGGCACTCTCGCTCAGGCCAAAGCGCTTGGCAGGCCGTGCGGACAGCCACTGGCTGTCAGTAACAGGGCTGTGGCAAAGCGGTTCTCTCAAACGCATGTGGCTTATGGTGATACTGGCGCTGCGTCAGGCGGCTCGAGAAGACGCTTGGCTTGAATGCGGAGCAGACGGTGGGGGGTGGGGGGTGAAAAGACTGTCCAGCCCATGACGACGACGACGGCGCTCCCCATCGTCATTGTCATCATCACCAGCGTCAGCACGTCGGTGGGCAGCCTCTTCCCCGCGCCCAGCTGTCCATGGGGCGTCGCGCGAGAGGTGCTTGTTCCACGACCGGTTGCAAGCCGCCTGTTGCAGTGATCGTGTAGAGAAGACAGGGATGGCTCGCACTCGACAGGGACAGGAGCCGGGCTAAACAACAGTACAATCTACAGTGTAAACAGCGGCCACGGCGTCAAAGTAAGTGAGCAGGGTCGTGTGGGACCAAAATCGAGACGAAGGCTCGAGTGTGACGTGGTCGGCTTTTGTGCGACGCTCATCGTGCCCATCGCGACTTCCCACCATGTTGTTGACCGATCAAGTTTGGAAGGCGCGAGCACCGACTGCAAGTCAGCTTGGGAAAGAGCGCCCGGTCAATGCACGCTGCCCCACTCCTGCCCACCAGCCAGCAACCAGCAGCATCAACTCGCCAGCTGGGCTAGGAGAGACTCTGGCGTGACAGCAGTTCGGATCACTCCGCATGCGACAGCCATGGCATTCATGACCGCATCCACCTCGCCCTCTGCTGCTGCTGCTGCTGCTGCTGCTCCCCCCGCCAGCGCTGTCCGCTCCTCAGTGTCTGCAACTCGATCCGGGCAGCACTGCATCCCTCGCACCAAGTCGGAGATGCATGAAGGCTGTCACGCGCCGTGCACACACACAACACACACTCCCTCTCCCTCGCCCTCGCCCTCGCCCTCTACGCACTCGTCTTGCTGTCGCCGTAACCTTGAAGCCACCTGTTCATCACAGCTTGGCCCTAGAGCCTGTTACCCCGCTTCTTGTCTGCAGCGCGTCCCCGCGTATCGATACCTCATCTTCCTCCCTAATATCACTACTTCACATGTACGAGTACTTGGCTTCCCCCATCTCTGGCGCCAATCCCCGCTAGCACCTGCCCACCCAACCTTACAGCGTCTCCCTCGTCCTCCACCGTCAGGCCTCTGCCATGCTCCCATTCGTCCATCTGCGGGCAACCTGACCCCCTTTGTATCCCTTGTACTTGATCAGCGCTCGCACCGGCAGCAGGCTACCGGCCTACCTGGACATCATGATGATCTACCGCCCTCACTCTGGCCCAAGTCGTACCCTTTGAAAGCGGTCTCGAAGCTGCAATATACGAGCATGACACTACAATCTATACGCTCACCCTGTTCTCTCCAGTGAAGCTATCTCGTGTCGCGGCTTGCCTGGCTTAGGTCTTATCGTCGCATCTGCCGCCATGTCGTGAGTCTTCTCCAGCCCATGTTTACCTCTGTCCCGCTCCTGTCTGGACATTTTTGAGATATCTTTTGTTTTGCCTTGGGTACCTCACTGCGCACGCTGACGTCGTCGTCCCTGACAGCTCTCCGCCCTCCACCAAGCGCAGCTTGAAGCTGTCACCTGTCGCCGCAAACGTGCAGCCGAGCACTTCGCAATCCGGGCCTCCAGACCCGCCTAGTTTACAGCCAGCCACGTCATTCACTACGGCAAACAAAGACATCCACACTGGTACTCAGCAGCAGCCGCAGTCCTCTCCCACGAGCCGAAAGCGCAAGTCTGTAACACTCAGCCAGCCGCAGGAACCCATGCCAAGTACAACGGACAGCGTAGAAGCGCAATCAAGCGGTGCACCGTTGCCTCCTCCTACCGATATACATGCTGCGCAGGAGCCGAAGACCAAGAAGAATCGCACCAATACACCCTGGACGCCGACCGAGGAGCTGAGACTGAAACAAATGAGGGATGCCGGTAACAGCTGGAGTGAGATTGCAAAGGTAGGACATGGCTTGGAGAGTCATGCTTCCCTCTCAACCAGAGGTTGCATCTGCTTTTGGAGAACCCAAACTGACCTGATTCTTTTAAGACTTTCCCGCAACGGACTGAGGGGAGCGTTAAAAAACACTGGTATAAGGTAGGAATATGGCCAATACTGAACCACCGCAGAACCTTTGGACTGACTTACCAGGACATGCACTATGCAGAGTTTGCTGAGGACGAAGTGAGTTATGCATCCTTGGAAAACAAAAGTGCGGGTATGCTGACGAGTAAGAAGAGCGCTGCGTTGCTTGCCGCCATCAAGGAGTACGACGCTAACAAGTGGAAAGTCGTCGGACAGAAGGTTGGGAAACCTGCAAAAGTACGACTTGATCGCACATGGACGAACAGGAACACGGAAGCTAACGTGCAACAGGCATGCGAGCAGTACGCCAAGGAGAATTTCGGGGGTAGGTACTGAACGACCCTTACCATCACAGTCTGCATCTTTCCGGAATTGGTGCGGTGGGGCCCGCTTTATGTTACCAGCTTTTCCTTCTCCATCGAGCATTTGCATGCGCAGTCCCGCTGTGGGCATCCTTTTGTCCTTGGTGTTTCCGGACTTGGGAAGGCTTTGCAAAACATGGCATCATGGCAGCCGTCATTGGCCAATCTTGCTTGTGTTTTTGTTTCGTGTCAATGAATCGCTGGTTTCGCGAGCCTGCAGTAGTTCAATCGAATTTTTCAATGACTCGCCACACTTTGCATGCTCTACTATCTTCATGTCGCCGCACGTTCATCGACATGCTCTAGGAGCAGCTGGCTCTTTGTGGTACATGGGCAGGCAGTTACCAGAGGAATGCGCCGGCTATGCTACCGAACCAGTCCAATGGGCGCCGTGTGTGCGTGGTCGCAACACGCTCGCCAAGTGATAGTGCTCGTCAGCGTTGGAATCAAGGTGGACTGCATCGTGCATCCGGTCGAGCCTATGGTTTGCAAAGGCGTGCATCAACCTAAATGGATAATGCGCCACTGGTCGAGTACTTGAAGATTGGCAGACTATGGCTGGACCTAACAGTCTCACATCGTGACAACGGTGAGGTCATGGCGAGGCTTCAAGAAGCAGGGAGATCCCAAGCGGCACTAGGGGAGGCAGCTGGTGCATCCAGTCGTGGGCCGTCACGTGCACATGGGTAGAGTGGTGGTGAGGGTGGTCGTCTCCGGCGGCCTCACAGCCGTTGTGGCGCGCGCATCGACGACCAGCCGGGCGGCAGCGCTTTGAACTCACGATGCGCCATCTGCGACAACCGCCCTCATCTCGCGGCATGCAGTCGAGAGATGACATGTATGCAAGGCGTCGGGGCGGGCAGAGATCGCCCGGCCGGAGTAGCGAGACCCGCCAAGGGCTTTCGCTACTGCTGCTGTCACTATCGTTCCCGATGTTAGCGTCGAGGACTCAGGCAGCCGACCTGCGACGTCGACTCACTGCCCTGCTTGCTCGCTCGCTCGCTTGCTTGCTTGCTTCCTTTTCCCCACAACGCCTCGCCGCCATGGCCATGTTCACCACGCCCAGTTCTTGTCTCAGGTATCCTAGTCAGCAACTTTTTCCGCAACAGCACCTAAGGCTGCTTGCCACCATGCCACTGCCACCATGGCTCCGCGCGCCCGCTGCCTCTGTCTGCTGCAGTACGCCGGAATGCGTCATCCAATCCGGGCGGCGGGCTATTCCTGTGCCTGGTAGATCCCAACTCATGGGGGATGACGAAGCGCATATAGGTCAGGGTCGGAACCTATACCTTGAAACGGCCCACGCATGAGCCAATCTGAGGCCGCTCATGCCTATGCGTTAGAGAACCATGACCAAGAGCCTGCCCACCGCTCGGTCCCACTGCTTACAGGCGGGTGCTACGGCAGCGTAAATGCCGGCAGAGGCAGCTGTCTTGCCCTGGTCCGAGTACCGCTTCTTTGCGAGGCGCCATCCTGCTCCATGGCGCCCTGAGCCGGCTAAGGCTCTTCCAGGCATGAAGAGGATCCTCAACTGAGGCAGCTGCTGCAGTATGCCATGAAAGAGACACGGCATGCAGATATGCTATCGCTGTCGCCTACCGCTGCCCTGGCAGTCCGCTTGACGCATTCGACCCCGAGCAGGTCCCGAGAGCTTCTCCCGCGCTCCTGGCTCCACGTCTGCTAGACTCTTGTCTCATCTATCTTGCATACAGCTGCTCGGTGGTGGCGCTCCCCCTTTGAGCAATTGCCCATTGTGCCCCTGCCGCATCGCTAGCCGGTTCAGACCGTTTTCAATGCACATCTGCTGACCACGACGCTGCGCCAGGACCTCCCCTGGCTGGCAACGGCGCTGGAGATCTTTCTGGTGGTATTCTAGAAATAAACGACCATGGCATGGACCGCGCACGCCCCAGGCCCCACTGACCCTCGCCGGCCGGCCAAAGCACCTCATGCCCACTTCATTTTGTATCAGCAGCCACTCACGACACGAGCCAGGCAGCATTGCACTCGTCCAGATCGTGTGCCGAGGCCCCTGTTCTTGTCATTGATCACCGCATTATGCTTGACGTAGAATCACTTCCTGGGCCTTCCCTACTAAACTCATTTGGTGTTTCTCAGGAACAGAGCGTCTCGTGGGAAGGTCCCGTTGCTGTACATGCTTGGATCCTGTGTCAGTGTGGCAATCGCACAAGACGGACCGGGCTTTCGAAGGGACATACTGTCCGAAATTTTTTAATGCCTTCGGCCCTGAGGCACGAACATCTTAAAACCCACCACCGTCCCTGGCCATACGTACTTTTCATTTGTTCCCTACAAGGCCACAAGCTATATCCGGCTACCCCAACGCTTAACACACGCGATAACAACTTTGTCCGATGGCGCGTTCCCCTACCCTCTTCTTGCTCCAACGTTTGTCAATATAGAACGATTCGAAATACACAAACGCGTGCGATACAACCATCGCAATTTCGAACATTAACTCAAACGAGGCACTCTTTTTCTGGCTCAGGTCTCATTACGGCGGCCTGCCAGAGCAAGCTAGCTCTGGTAGTCTCCATGCGTATTCGCAACACTGGCGAGTCCCTATCGAGGCCCTTTCCTCGACTACAGCGTACCAGGCAATGCCGGGGAAGAGCATCACATACCGACTTCAAACGTCGAACACCAAAATGTCCTTCATTCCCATACCGGGCTGCCTCCGGGTTACCACCACTCGTTCCTGCAGCCACACCCGTCTCAAACGATCCAACATGCTGGCCCAAGCCACCATTCTGCATACACAGACATCGACACACATTCACTACATCAGCCCCATCTCCTGCGGCATCACTCCATGTCGCAGCAATCGCCCTCTTCCTACAACGTGGGCTATCCACCGCCGCCCCAACAAGCCGCCGGACGCAAGCGCAGTCATCAGGAGGACTTGCAGCACGAACTCGCTCCAAGCTTAGAGCAACAACTCAACCCGTACGCACAAGCCACGGGAAGTGTCTCACTACAACACGCATCCCAGGGTTACTCCCTACAACAGTATCCGCCGCCGCCGCCGCCGTCAGCCCCGCAATCGACTTTACCTCCAACCCACCATCACCACTTACCAAGCTCACATCGCAATAAAAGACACCACCCAATGGAGGGTGCCCCTCCCTCTCCTGCTCAACATCATGGCCCTCCGAGCGTCGTAGGCCAAGAGGGAATGCCCGCACCCGCTCAAAGACCTCGTGGCCCCAAGCTCAAGTTCACCCCCGAAGACGACCAGTTACTTGTCGACCTCAAGGAAAAGAAAAATCTCACCTGGAAGCAAATTGCCGACTTCTTCCCTGGCCGCAGCTCCGGTACACTGCAAGTGCGGTACTGCACAAAACTCAAAGCAAAGACCACAGTTTGGACATCAGAGATGGTAAGCGATTACCCCTAGGCATGAAACGCACGACGTCGTGCATTACAATCACAACCTTGGACATGCTAACCGCAACCGGCAAAATAGGTCGACAAGCTTCGCAACGCCATGCAGGAGTACGAGAACGACCGTTGGCGCATCATTTCCTCGAAGGTTGGCAGTGGATTTTCACCAACCGCGTGTAGAGACAAAGTGGAGGAACTCCAGGCTGTGGAAATGGTTCAACAAGAAGCACAAGAAGCACAAGAGGTACAAGAGGCACAGGAGGAGGAGCATTCACAACTTCAACATCAGGGTGCGTACGCCTCATCGCAAATGGGAGCTGGGCCGAGCGATCCAGGCGCAGATTACCAATGACTGGCCGACTGCAATTGCGAAACCCTAGCTGGTCAATTCGAGAGCCTTCGTGCGTGGTGAGCACACGAGCCGTTAGGGTGGGAGAGGTGGGGGGCACGATGAGACGGGATGGTTGCGGGGTTTGTGCTGGTCACAAAAACCCTCCTTGGGGTTGTTTTCAGCATTTGCAATACTTCTTTTGGGCATTCATGCATTTTAATCACCAAAGTTTCCTTTACGACGTACCACGATTGGGCCACGGTATACCTTTCCTCTTCGATACACACTCCTTACATCTTCCTGCATACATTTGGGGACTACGGACATCTTTCGACGCGCTACACTACGAGCGGATCCGGCATTGCGGCGGCGTTAGCAAGACTGGGTTCAGGCTAGGAAACATCATATGGGAGTGTTGGGATTTGAGTTGATGGCACGGTATGCAAAGAGTCGGCGATATCCTGGCACCAATCACATCCATGGCAAGAGAACCTCGGCGAGAATACACTAGTTGCCTCGAGGGCGTGTCAACAAGGGAGCAAGAGAAGGGCAAATGCCCGAGCAAAGTCGCAAGGAGCTCATTCTTATTGGTCTTTTCTATCATTTTTTCTTTGTACTACACAGGCGGTATCGTCTACTCTGCTACATTATGTACCATTTTTCTTTCCACCACCACCACCACCACCACTAATCTCGCTTTTCATGCGACGCACTCAACACACATTTCCTTCATGTTTCATTCTCTTGGCGAGTGCCACCCTGAGACGAGGTGGTGCGAAATGCCATTATCGACTTTCCTTGCTCTTCTTCTAGATTTTCAAAATTTGTAATACCCTGTTACTTTTTCGAACCTCGGAACGGCGACGACAATGCTCCTAGCATGACTGCGCAGTCCCCTATAATGTCGAATATTTGAAAGATTTTCTCCGCATAATCATCACTTATACAATTCGCACTTTGCGAAAACTATGTACATTACAAAATCATCCCGCATTTCATGCTCAAATATTGTAACTTGCAACATTATCATGTACGGAATGCACCGCACGACCATCATCTCCTACCAATCGACCGGATCGCCCCAGTACGGTGTGTCCGGTGATCTGGGGTCTTGCTTGTCTCAACATTCGGTTTCGGATCTAGCTGTACTCAACTGTGCGACAAGGCTGCGGTCCGAGACGGCCGCAGCTACAACCCTATTGTCGCGCCTCAGAAATTTGATCACGTCAGGCATTCAATCGCATGATGCTCGTGGTAAGCTATGAGTCACAGGGTGAGATGGAATATGCGCATAAGACGCGGTACTATGCGCATATCATCACCTTGGATCCAAGTCGCGGGAGGACACATTATTTGAGATTGAACCCCTCCCTCCAAGTTTTCGACTGTCTTGAGCTGGCTAGACAGTACTTGCGGTGCAACAGGTACGGCATGAGATTTTCCAACGCTATTCCACTACATGTTTACTCTTTCCTACGACTACTAGCCCATCCTGGCCAGAAAGAAGATGACACCACCACCACTATATACACATGCACACACATACATACGCGCCTCACTAAACCATCTTTAACCGCCATGACCGTACTCCATTACAACCATCACCTCGATAAACACACGCTCGCCAACCAAACCTCCCCATCATACTTTCGATATTAACAACCCTGCTCACACTAAACCGCGTACAGCCCTCAACCCCGATCTATATTACCCGGGATAGTGATGTATTGCTCCCGCACATATCTCGCTACAACAGGCGCCGCCCAACCGCAGGGGAGCTAAGGCGGGAGGCGAAGAAGGTGAGAGTAGCTTCTTTCTTGGGCGGTGCAAGGTCTATACCGACGGAGCAGATATGGCTGGAAGAGTAAGGCTTCCCTGAACTTTTGAAACTATTGACAGGGAAAAAAATATTACTCC
This sequence comes from Paradendryphiella salina, assembly GCA_900634815.1. Lineage (NCBI taxonomy): Eukaryota > Fungi > Ascomycota > Dothideomycetes > Pleosporales > Pleosporaceae > Paradendryphiella > Paradendryphiella salina. Next base: position 2,818 of record LR132236.1, on the reverse strand, counting down.
GGGGTAGGGTGAAGAACGTTGAGTAAAACAAGGAAAGGGGGGTGAGGGGGTGAGGGGGTTCGGTAACGGACACTGACTGCCGAGGTATAGCGGAGGAAGCGAAAAGAAGTAAAAGAAAAGAAAAGAGAGAGCCAAAAAGATACCGTCCCTTATCCGGGAAGTATCATGAGGGAGTTAGGATCGCCCGTGAGGGGGGAGGCGCAAAACAACCTTGCTCCACTAGCTGTGTTGCTATTTGTTAAACTTTTCTTTTCTTTCTGTTTGTGGCTATCCAAGCAAGCCGCCGGTGAACAAGCCCGTTGTTGCCAAAGCACGATCCCACTATAACCCTGTTCTTGAGATCCCCTCTCTCCCTCCACTGGAACGTGTCTATTGATGGCCCAACTCAGTATGAACCTTGTCTTATGGAACCACCCCTTTTTCCCGGGCAAAGTCCCTTACCCGTGCTGCGAAGCGAAAGGCTGGGCGAAGGAAGTTGAGCCACGCGCACGGAATAGGCATGCGGCGAAGGACACACGCTGGAGGCAATCGCAGAAACAGTAGTGGTTGGCATCACAGAGCGGAAAGAAGAAAAAACATACAGTCTGCTCAGAGTTTGGCGATTCGGACCAGTTGATAATTTCTTACAAGGACGTGTACCGTATGGGCTGATGGTGATGAACAATGACCAATGACGATCAAGGGGAAAGCTTCCGATAGTATCGCTACAACGGACTGCTTCCTACTATGCCTTTTCCCCGCTCCTTCCTGCTCATCGCTAACGTACATCGTATGATTGGCGATCGACCTGCGCGCCGCTCGCTCGCTTGACCTTCGGGAGCAGGAGGCTGTAGATCGAGCTGACGATTAAGGACAGTGGAGCGTACCTATTTGGGCCAGTGCAGAATACACCGAGGGCAAATGCGGAAGAGAGGGAAAACAGGGATCGGCATGCCGTTGCGCTAGGTATTGGGAAGCCTCACGCATTTTCTGGGCCTCACACTTCGAACATGTGTGTGTGTGTGTGTGTGTGTGTGTGTGTGTGTGTGTGTGTTTGTATATCCTCGTCGGCCATGTGGCAGTAGCGAGGTAGTTTCATCTTGACATGCTGAGGTGGCGAGTGCCATGTTCATTGTCTAATTAAGCTGGCAAAGTGAAGAATGAGGCAGGAATGGACATCTTGTTGGCTCGATTGGTGACGGGGTGTATTGATCATGGGATGGCCTGCAGGTCAATCGCAGATGCAAGGTGGATCGGGATGTGGGGATACAGAAACGCGGTATGTTGGAGGAAGGCGTCGCAGCATCGAGGCCAAGCTTGAAATGAACATCGCTTAGGTACAGTCGTGGCGCCGTGTGCATGCTAAGTGTGCCCGGTAAGCCCATCATACAGAACGTCACCTCAACAGAGTGAGGGAACCCACATGCAGCACGGGGCAGAAGGATGCGAGGCGGATCTGCTGAAGGGTGAGGCTGTTGCGCGGGGGCTCATCCTAACCGCCTTTCGTTCGAGTTTCCTCTCTACAAAGACCCAAATTTTACGCAATATTCGTTTGCCCAACGTTGTTAAGATTAAACGTCAGTCTTCGTTCATCCTGAGTACCGTTCGCTGATCTTCGTTTTTGCCCCCGGCGAAACTTGACCGGCCCCTTTGGTTGATCAGTACATGCATCGCACCACAGTAACGATTGACAGCAAGGGGTTGCTAGCCCGGTGCTTTGCTGCGCCATGCTGCCGTGGCGCCTTTCAATACCTGCATGCGAATACCCCCTGTTCATCGGTGGGAGGCTATATCGAGCGGGTACGAGTAATATTCCGGCGAGCGTTGTGTCGTCGCCACCGATGCCGTCGCCGCATCCGGCATTGAGGTGCACTGTCAAAGGCAAGAGGCACAAAACCAGAAGCTTGGCCAGTAGTCATTGGCATAGATTTCTTCTGACTCTTCTAGCTGACATCTTGCAAAGAGTACTCGGGTGACTTGTCGTATGCGTGCATGGCTCCACACGCGCGCAGATATCTTTTACAAAACGACGCATACGCAAGTAAGAGCTCCACTGCCAATGGTCCGCAAAAACTCCATTGGATGGGTGTTGAAAAATTGGAAGTGGAGTCACAGCCAATAGTGTCTCCGGCTGTTGCGTGTTTTTAGGTCAGGCGTGAGGCGAGGTACATAGACTAAGTGCGGAGCTTATATAGCTCCGTCGCCTATAGCAGTGATACATGGTCTTTGCGTGAATGCTTGGCGAGATTTGTAAGTAAGCATGAAGCACGCAGTTCGGTTGTTGATAGAGCTTCGTGGGATTATGATAAACCTTTTACCTATTCAGTTAAGTGATCAGTTGTTCTGAGTGATGAGATGAGGTTCGACGCCAATGATGCTCCTGGCCATCCAAAAGTGCCCAAAGCCAGGCGCAAGAGTTTTGATTCGAGTAGTGTAGCTTCCCTTACCGCAGCTGCACATAGTTGAGTGGCCTCACCAAAGACTCTGGGAGGGCTGTATTCTCTACTACAGTCTCAATTCCCATGGAGAGTAATGGGGCTATGTAGATCTAACTGAGGGACAGACAGGCCATATCTCTCTCCTCTCACCTAGAGCGTAAGAAAATAAAGGACGTGCTTGATGTTTGGCCTTAGTCGTAACACTTTCCTATGACCCATGTGGCTCTGAGTTCCATCACATGGTAGCAACGTACTGCAGATCCAAGCGGATTGTCTAAGAAAAAACTCTGAAGGCGAAATTGAATCTTAACATTGTCGTGCCGGAGGAACAGCCCGTCCATACTCGCTTGCCTTGAGGATTTTCGTGCGGTCATGGTATATGCGACAATGACAATGAAAGC